>ML801767.1:270570-285545 GCA_009831015.1 Picea engelmannii
AGGGTTTTAAACATGGTAGGAACCAAGTGAGTAAACAATAGTGGCATCTCTAATCCCCAATCAGTATTCTCAACTAACATCGAAACATCCTTCCTTCCTAACCTACTTCCATCTTCCATCCTATCCTTTCCTCTGTTGGACTAGGCTGGAGCATCAACTATATTGACCTGACTCCAGATACAACTTGTAAGAGAAAGTGTCATACATCTTGACCAACCTTCCCCAACAGGAAACTAGCAGTCGCCATCAAATGTCTAGGGGAGAGTCAATTCACACAACCCTCCCATGACTCTAGGTTTCGGAGGATAAACGGTGGGAAATACCTCCACCCCTCCTTATATAAATAGGGTCAACACAACTAGCAGTCACCATCACACATCTAGGGGAGCATGAATTCACACAACCCTCCCACGACTCTATGCTTTGGAGGATAAACGATGGGAAATACCTCCACCCCTCATAGAACTGCGGTCAACACCCTACATCAGGCCCTATTGTGAAACTACTGTTCTTAGAGTCACGTCATCAAACAACCACTCTGGGCAAGTTGTGTGTCCTGTCAAAACCACACTCACCATAAATCACACCAATATTTTGAATCATAAATTAAATAATAAGTACAACATATAGCATCTACTATCTTCTTGATATCTATGATATCCAAGTCACCTCAACACTACAGTCATTTGGCTATCGCATAGCTCATTAACCTGCAAGTTAATTCACCAATAACTCATATCTATGCATATACATAATAATTTCATATAAGGATCCATATCTGTATTGACGTTCAATTTAAGAAATGCATGTTTATTTTTATCATGCCTGACATATGTTATGCATTCACATCATAACTTGAACTAGTATCCACGTACCTAAATTCCACATTTTAACTTGCATGTTTAAACAAACCAAAGAGCTATCATCATCATGAATATACAACAATGAAAGTAATATCATGCAACCCATAATTAGGTCAAGATGTACATATCTCAAATATATATCCCAATCTAACAGAGCCCAAACCAATGTCAAGGATTGAATTACTAATATGAGTAAATAATTAATGTTCTAGCACCCTAAAGGCCAAGATATGGGGCACTACACCCTGCCACCATCAAAGGTGAGTTTGGACAAGCGAGAGACTGTCTCATTGGGAATATCGGGTAATGAGAAATGGAAATCATGTTCCAACATAGTGATTTGAGGAGCCATGGGGAATTAAATACATTCAAAACAAATACTCCTGCAAGTCCATCTTGTCAGTTTGGCCCTCCCTCTAGCGCCATTTGTTGACAAACATAAGTGACACACCATCAACTGGAAGAATAGATCTGGATCGGGGTTGTCTAATTAACCCAAGCCATTTGGTGTGATCTATTATGACAGGTTTAGTGGCTCTGTTAGCCAACTAGGGTCCTAAAACAAAGAAATAAACTACTCTAAAGCTAAAACTATAATACTATATATGTGGATCTCATTATTTATAAGTGTTTCAAAAACATAAATATGTGATTATGAACAGAGTATTTACAAGTTTCAAGTTTCTGATGAATTCCTTGCGAAATCAATGTTTGGTAATTGTTTTCGAAAGTAGATAAAGAAAGAACATATTTTTATATTTTTTGTTTTATAATCTAAGATCTAAGAACTTAACAAAAAAATACTAATAAAACATGATTTGAAACAAGGATAGAGTAATGGTCACAACCAATTTAAATTGTCTTGTCTCACTAATAAAATAGACTAATAACATAAATTAAATGCAAATAAAAATAACCTTAAATTAATCTCATAAAGTGTCTATATCCCTTTGCAATCCAAACTTCCAGCTATCTTTCCTGTGGGAGAAATCCGCGGCAGGCTTGTAAAAACATCTCCAAAATAAACTCAAGGTGTTTATTGACAGCTAGGATATAAGAACATAGTAACAAAAATGTAGATCTGGTGATCTTATGATTATGAATGATTATAGTAAAAGAAAATTTAATATGAAACATTCATTGGATACATAAACTAAACATCAAGGATAAGTCGTGATATTAAAGTTGAAATGATGATCACATACATAATATATGAAACAACAAATTATAGACCAAATTTAAAGCATTGAATAAAATGAAACATCGCATGATAATGAGACTAAAGTTGCAAAACATATCAATCTTCCATAATAGAAAGAAAAATATAAATGGAACAGTTCCACCCAGGTCTAAAGCCGCAATGTGAATCACTTGTCCATTCAATTTATAGAATTACATGTCCATAATCTGTTCCAAGAAAAGATGCCCTTCACTTACAAAATGAACAATATTTAAAGTAACCTGAGATCACATACTCATATCTCACAAAATAAAGTTGGATCTCACAAAATCAAGTAACCTCACAAAAATAGTGGGCTAGGAACCACTTATAACAGAGTTGGATTTATTCAAAGATAAATCAAAGTTTTTTTTTTTTTTTTTACAAAACAAAAAGAAGGAGAAACTACTAATCATTTAGATGCATAATTGAAAATATTAACTCCCAATAATCAGCAACAAAACCTCCCAATTCCTGAGAAAAGAAACAACAATTTGATAATTTTAGAACAAACAATTACTAATAACTAATTTTTATTTAAAGAGACTTTATTTTAGATAATAATTCAAATTGTTTTTTAGAAAAAGATAAGATACAGGATTCTATATCCAACTACAGGTTTCTGTAGCCACTCTAAAATAGTAAAAATAAAAAATAAAAAACAGTTTATTTCATTTTTTTCAAACAGAAAGAAATCCAAAAATAAAAAACTATTAACAATTTCAGCAATTTGACAAATCCGAATTTATGAAAGTGGAATCTGTTTAGTTTTCTAATGATCATATTATTAGGCTTCTTAGTTCTATTGTTTATAAAGCTCGAATTTGAGTTACCCTGTTTCTCATTTTTTTTTTTAATTTCTTGATAGTAGGTTTGTTACTATGACCCTGATTATGCTTAGAAACAAGAGTAGGAGAGAATCTTCCTTTCTTCACATCCATTACCCGTTCCAATGTTATTCTGGGTGAAAAAATTGCATCGTGGTTCCTTAACCATGGGGGTTTGCAAAGGAACAAATTTTGGTTCAGTGAATATATAGTAATCATGTGGATCAACACACACATCTTTTATAGTAGGGTTTAGCTTTTTTCTATGATAGAATTTAGCCATTTTCTTCATATCGTCAAACCCACAGAGAGGAAAGGGGAAAAGTGAAAAACTCAGATGAAACACATTTTATGAGAAAATGCTATCCAGAAAATGAAACATACCTCTGAAATGGATTTGTTTATGAAGAATCAGCCCGAGTATAAGGTAAATGACCCCATATCCGAAATGGGTTTTAAATGATTTGGCCTAATTCATAACCGTTTGCTAAAAAATGCTCGTGCAAAAACATGTCTCTAGCACGCAATTACGAGTTTTCTTAAAAAGGAAACTCAACGTCATTTGGTTCAATCCAAATCAAAGGAGCCATGGTCACTATGAAAAGGATGCAACAGAGATTACTCATAATAGTTTCAGGTTCCAATCATGGGAGCAGTAGGAACAAGTCCGAGTGGAGAGCGAAGACACAAAAAATAACATAGCATGTGTGTTATCATCACTCAAATAGTGGGAGTGAAAACCATGGGTTTGATTGTAATTGTAATGTACCTCAAATTCACCATAAAAAAAAATAAAAATTCTATGACATAATTCAATTTCGTTTAAGCTTTAGAATTTAAGAGAAGGTAAGATACATTTCTGTCCATAATGAAATTATTACACCAATC
This sequence comes from Picea engelmannii, assembly GCA_009831015.1. NCBI lineage: Eukaryota > Viridiplantae > Streptophyta > Pinopsida > Pinales > Pinaceae > Picea > Picea engelmannii. The sequence goes on from ML801767.1 coordinate 274,368, forward strand.
TAGTTTACTTCGAACATAAAAGATTATGTGGATAAATTCTTTCCATAATTCTATCACTTCCCTTAACTTTCAAACTACTCCAACATACTTATATGTATATAGGTAATATCTAAACTTAGTATGAAGGAACCTTTGAGGTTCAGAGAAAGAATCTGGGTGCACAGAGTTTAACCTCTGGGTGGTCACGCAAGAGAGAAGCTGAAAGGAACGGTGGAGACACTTTGGGGAGAAGTGCCGAAATCCAGAGAGCCATAGGATCACACCAAGTTACGACAGATTTAAGTGCTTAGAAACACCCTAGGAGAGGAGCCATATGAACGGTGGAAACACTTTGTGGAAGAAGTTCCAAAGTTGTGAGAGTCATTGGATCTTGCAGAGTAGCGAGGAGATTAAGGCCAAGTGTCTTCCAACACTCTAAGGCGTTGAATTTCACTATTTCAGAGTTTGGGGTTTGGAGCAGCAAGTGATTTTGGAGTCGCTACATCGTGAACTCCTGGTTCACGAAATTGCGAAACGATCGACACCGTTCATCAAGCAGGACACATGGCGAGTGGTCAAGGTTCAGGGAAAATCCAGAAAGGTTGTGGATTGTCGATCCAGTGGGATAGTGGTCATCAGTTCAAGGGGAATCTGGACCATTGATCTCTCAAGGGGGAGATTTTGGCATTTCGGGGTCTGTGAGTTCGAAGAACCTAGAACAGGAGGAATGCTTGCATCACAATTCACCAAATAATGAAAATCTGGTAGTGCTTTGATGTTAAGTGCGTGGTCACAGAGTGGTGGTCACGTGGATGGAGGCTAAGGGCGATCCAGAACCGTTAATCCCTTTTTGGCGTTTCGGGGATCGGGAGTTGGAAGGACAAGGAGTCTGGGATTGCCAAAGTAATTAGTTCTTCACATTTAATTATGATTTTAATTGCAAGGTTGGAGCTTCATGACTACTAGAATAGTAGGTATTTTGACTATCTGCTATGTGTGCGTATACAGGCGTATATTATCATTCTTACTGTAGGGAATTCACTTTAACTCTCCATTAACATCTGTACTTATTTCCACCTATAAGTATGTACATACCTGTAGCTTTCTCTAAATATATATAAAGCGATGCACTGTCATAGGTATAGTTTCATCTTGATTCTGGTTTAATAATTGGAAAGCTCAGTTATGTGCTACGGTCCTGCATCTTTACTTACAGAAAATATAAACATGCAATTATATCTACCTAACTTGGGTCTCATTCTTACACACCAGTAGCTTACACATCAAGCATAGTTAACTTGAAGGATCCCATCTTGTTCTCTACGGTTTATGCCATTAAACAATAGTCTAATTACAAAATTTTGAATACTTAAAGGTGTATGACCTCATGGCAAGCCGAACTCTTAGAAAAAATCGCGCTAAAAATCTGCTTAATTAGTTTAATACTTTCATATACAATAATTTTTGTACTTGTCATGCCCTGTACATAGTGACTTGTAATATGATCTGTTATTTCTATTCTACCTCTATCCCAGATGAAGATCTTCCATCATTTCTACCAGTCCATTCATTAAAGTATTAGAGTTGTTCCTATAGCAAATTATTCCTACTATGTTCCTACAGTTTTGTGAAAAAACAGAGGTCAATCGGGTTTCGACACTTACAAATGCCAAACAAAAAAAACAAAAGACCACGCTATTTTCCGAATCCTGAAATGCGGAAAGACTATGGGCCCAGCGCTTCATGGTTTCGAGGTTCAGGATTTCGCGATTTCAAATGCCAAACGCCAACACACAACAACTCCCGAATTGCGAAAATGTGAATTGAATGTGGGACCAACACTTCGGGGTTTTGGTGTTCGGGGTTTGGAATTTCGGGGTTTACGAACACCTGACGCACAAACAAAATGAAATAAGAAATGCTGAATTGCAAAATGAGATTAGGGTGTGGGCCCAACAATTTCGGCTTTCAGTGTTTGGTAAAGCAAAGGAACTCCGCATATATGTAACAAGCAAGTATCGAATGCCGAAATATTAATTTCGTATTTAATATCTTTTTAAAATCACACGCTCCAACAAATAAACTCAGAATAAATAAATGACCGGGTTCGCAATTGGTAAAAACAAATAATTATTGTGTTTGCTCAAAAAATAAATTTATCAAGAAATAAAATGAGTTTACAAACTCAATAATAGAAAATCATAATCATAGAGAAAACCTCCAAAACAGGGAATAACCAAATCAATTCAGGAAATGCTTTCAAGCTATCTCACCATCTGTGTCTGGAATTACAATATGATTCAAGTATTTATGGGAACAAAACTTGCCCCTTCGACCTTAGGAAAAATTAAATCAGGGCGGTGATGGTATTTGGTGGCCTACAAAGGCTAAGGTGGCCACCGCTTGATAGTGAACCCTCACGTCTTGAAGGGTCAAGATGACCACCGATCCGTCGTCATAAAGCGGTGAAATGATTACAAACCAACAAGTTTTTCCTATTACAGAAATGGATTATGACACGACATATTTCTCCCATGGAAGTACTTCAATACATAATTAACATATACATATCACCATTATAAATGATTATTTAACACAGAGAAGGAGTAGATCAACATATCTGAACCAGTTTTGTGGGAAGGCAAAGGGAACAACCACGTTCCTCCCAACCGTAGAATAGGAAACCAAAATTTCTTTCCCGATTCACCCCCTAGCCTGAGCATGAATCCATGAGGGTGAATTTGGAAGACTCCTCCTCAGCAATGTCCACAATTCCAACAGTTATCCTCTTGCCTCACACTTACTCAGCAGTGCTCATAACGGCAAGGAAAATCCATAGTCCCTTTTCTCTGCATACTTGGCAGCATCCTGCCTCCTCACATATGCTATTTATCAATTTTTCCCAGGTATTTTTCCCTCCCTTGGGGATTTTCACAACTTTCTAAATCCCTAATTTTCAGGGGCTTCCAATGGCCAAATCACTGATTTTCCACTTGTAACAATCAGCCTAGGGGTAGTTCCAACATGTTCCCCACTCATGGAGTTATGGTCAGGCTAAATTCAACATGGTTTTTCCATTTGTCCTCCTGTAATTAATAGAAAATATTATGTTTTCATACAAGTGTCATAGTCAAATAGTTAGTTGGGTCAAATCAGATCTCTGCTCAACAGTCATGTTAATTAATTACAATTATTAAATTTGAAATTCAGAATTGCCATAAATGGAAAAAAATTTCCAAATTCGAATTTACTAAAAACGGAATAAATTTCCAATGAATTTAAATTTCAAAAATATTTTATTTTTTGGGATATCACATCCTTTCCCCCTTTAGTAAAACACTTTCCTCAGTGTTCATTCCCTTCTTGGAACAGGGTTGGATGGGATTTCTGCAAATCTCCCTCCAACTCCTAAGTGGCCTCCTCAGGACTAAAGTGCTTCCATTGCACCTTTACCTGAGCGACGACTTTGTTCCGAAGTGCTATTTCTCTCTGTTCCAGAATGCGTAGGCGTTAGAGTAGGGTCATAAATATACTTTTTCAACAAAGAAACATGAAATACATTATGAATTCTTAGATTTGCTGGAAGTGCAAGTTGATATGCTACGGGTCCAATTTGAGCTAGTATCTCGAAGGGGAACAAAACCTGGGTGCTAGCTTGGCATATTTCCCTAACTTTAGCGATATTTTTCGGGCTTTGACCTTCAAGTAAACATGGTATCCCACTTGAAATTCCAAGCGTCTCCTTTTCTGGTCTGCATAACTCTTCTATCTGTCCTATGCTTCTTTCAAGTTTTGTTGTACCTTTCTTACCATGTTCTCCATTTCTTAGAGCATCTCTGGTCCAACCATGAGTCTGTCAACTGAGTTATCCCAGCTAATTGGAGTTGTACACTTTATTCCATACAGTATTTCGAAAGGGCTCAACTTAGCTGAAGTTTGGTACCCATTGTTATATGCAAATTCTACTAAGTGCAGGTAGTCTTCCCACTTGCTTAGTTTTGTTCTTACATACATGAGAAGCATATCCTCTATGATCTGGTTTTTCCTTTCGGTCTATCCATCCGTTTGTGGATGATAGCTTGTACTAAAGTTCAAGTTAGTGTTTAGTCCTGCAAACAATTCCTTCCAAAAAGTGGATGTAAATTTTGCGTCTCTATCTGAAACCACCATTTTAGGAATACCATGGAGTCTAAAAATTTCTTTCAGGAATATTTCAGCAATGTTTATATCTTTAAAAGTAGACTTTACAGGAATAAAGTGTGCATAATTACTGAGTTTATCGATTACAACCATGATAGAATCATTTTGTTTCTGAGTTTTAGGCAAACCTGTTATAAAGTCTAGTGATATAGTCTCCCATTTCCATTTTGGTACTGGTAATGGTTGTAATAGGTCGGCTGGGTGCTGGTGCTCGGACTTATCCTGCTGACAATCTTGGCACCTAGCCAAGTACTCTGTTGTTTCTCCCTTCATATTAGGCCAGTAAAATAATCTTCTGAGTGTTGTTATTGTTTTCTGGTAACCTGGATGGCTAGAATACGGTTTCTTATGTACTTTGTCTAAAACTGTTAATTTTAACTCTGTTGAATTTGGTATGTAAAGTCTGTTTTTAAATCGTAATAGTCCCTTCTTGTCGATACTTAGATCTGGTTTATCTGAGTTTGCGATACTATTTTGAAATTTTGCCATCACCTTAGTGTAATTTCCATCATTAATACTTGCCGTCCTTATTCTTTGTTCCAGATTGCTTTCTGCCCTGCTGATATTTATCTCAATAAACCCATGGACTCTTCTGCTTAAAGCGTCTGCTACTTTATTTTCCTTACCCTTGATATGTCTGACCTCGAAGTCGAATTCACTCAGGAAGGCTAGCCACCTTTCTTGTCTTGCATTAAGGTCTGGTTGGTTAAACATATATTTCACCCCGCTATTATCCGTCAATAGTAGGAATTTTCTGCCCATTATATAGTGTCGCCACATTTTTCATGTATTACTGCTGCCAATTCTAAGTCATGAGTGACATAATTTCTCTCGTGTTATTTTAATTTATGGGACTCATAACAAATCACGTGCCCTTCCTGAGTTAGAACACCACCTAGTCCCTCTTTACTTGCATCAAAACATACTGCGAAGTCTTTATCTGGGTCTACTACCTTCAAAATGGGCGCCGATGTCAATAATTCTTTAAGCTTGTTAAAACTGTCTTGACACTTTTGTGACCAGTTAAACTTGGTCCCTTTTTTTGTAATGATGTGATAGGGTAGTCTATATTGGACAACCCTTCTATAAATCTGTGATAATATCCGGTGATTCCCATGAATGACTGGATATCTGCCACATCCTTAGGTACTGGCCATTCCATAATGGATTTTATCTTTTCCGGGTCTACGGAAATACCTTCCGAGGAAATGGCATGTCCTAAATATTGTACTTCTTTTTGATAAAAGTCCCATTTGTCGAATTTTGCGTATAGTTTGTGTTTCCTTAATGTTTGCAGAGCTATTCTTAAGTGTTCATCATGTTCCTCCTTCGTTTTAGAATAGACGAAAATATCATCGATAAATACTACTACGAACTTGTCTAAGTATTGACTAAAAATGTTGTTCATCAAGCACATAAATGTGGTTGGTGCGTTAGTGAGTCCGAAAGGTATGACTACAAACTCATAATGTCTGTATCTTGTTCAAAAAGTTGTTTTGTTTATGTCCTCATCCTTTATCCTAACTTGATGATAATCAGATCGTAAATCCAATTTTGAAAAGATCTTGGCCCCACTAACTTGATCGAACAGATCATTTATCCTAGGTAAGGGGTATTTGTTCTTAATGGTCATTTTGTTCAATTGTCTATAATCGATACATAGTCTTAGATTATCATCTTTATTTTTCACAAAGAGGACTGGTGCTCCCCATGGCGAGACACTCGGTCTTATATACTCTTTGTCCAACAATTCTTGTAATTGTATTTTTAATTCTGTCAGTTCTGGTAGACTCATTCGGTAGGGTGCTTTTGAGATAGGGGCTGATACAGGTAGTAAATCTATGGAGAAATCTATATCCCTTCTAGGAGGTAATTCTAGTATCTCATCCACAAACATGTCTCTGAATTCACATAGGACAACAAAGTCTTCTAACTTGGGATTATCTTTTTTTTCTAATAGATTCGTCACTTGGATGGCGTAAACTTGACATCCCTTTCTAATACATTTCTTGAGTTAAATTGCTGAAACTTGTCTAACTGATACAGGTTTTGGTATTCCTTGGACTGTTCTAACAGTGCCAAAATTATCCTTATAGATAAGTATCTTTGTATACCAGTCTAGTATTGCTTTGCGTTGTTCTAACCAATCCATCTCGATAATCATATCATAAGATCCTAGTGCTAGGATGTTCAGATTGGTCCTTATCTTTTGACCATCTAAGTTGAACTCAAGATCAGAAATAAAGTCAACTACTTTCCTTTTAGTGCTTGTTGCTAGTTGTACAAACCATGATTTTGCATGCTTTAGTTTCTTAAGTTTATTTGACTCTACTACATCGGGAGTAATATAAATTAACATAACTCCAGGGTCAATTAAAACAGAAATTCGAGTGTCATTGATTTTACCTTTGATTTCTACCACCGAGGACTGGTGGTCATCTTGTCGACCATCTATGGCTGCATTTATCTGATGTAGACTTTTTCCCACATCCCCCACTTTCGAGGCTTCCTGTAAATTGTGAACAACAGTTCTGTTTGCTGCAATTAAACGTGGATAGTTCCTCCTTAGATGAGGCTCTCCACACTCCCAACACTTTAATGGCTCATGGGAGTTTTCCCCAAACTTCTTCGTTCCCAAGTTTACTGGTTTACCGCTACCTTGCTTATTCAAATGATTGGAGTGAAAATACTTCCTTGGGAAACTTTTTACTGCATTCCGATAAGGAGTTGGATGGTATCTTTTCTTCCACTAGTTCATTTGATCTTGCTTATTATCCTTCCAGGTCTTGGAAAACTCTACCCCCTGTTTATACTGGTCATAGCACATTTGTTCTTTCCTGAATACCTCACTCAAGGATTTGGGGCTGTCAAACTCAATTATGTCCTGGTAGGCCTATGGTAAACAACTTAAGAATTGCTGGATTTTTACCTTATCCTTCTGGATGTACGGTACCAACCTTAGTAGTTCCAAAAATTTATTTATAAGGTCCTCCATCATCATCTGTCTGAGTCGTAACTTGTAAAATTCTTTCGTCTTCCTTTCATAATAGAATTCAGAAAGGTATTGTTTCTTGAAATACTTCTTAAAGTCAGACCATTCCAACTGTTTCTCCTTTAGGCCCTTGGCCAATTTCAGGTCTTGCCACCAAATGTTGGCCTTCCCCTTCAGATTGTAGATGGCCATTCTGACCTTCATGTTGCTGGAATAGTTGTAGATCTGGAAGTATTTTTTGATGTCCAACAACTATGCCTCAACTTCTTCTCCTGTCCTGGAATCCCCACCAAAGGTAGCTGGTTTAATCTTTTTAAATTCTCCTTCAAGGTGGTCTACCTGTTTTCTTTTTCTGTCTGGTATAGTTTTGTCGTCAGCTGAAGGTGTCCCTTCAGATGAACTGTCTCCTTTTTCTGTTTCCGGTCCAGAATTATTGGAGGCCCTTTTGCTGACTTCTTCGTCATGGTTATCATCTTTTGGGATTTTCTTGGTTACTATACTATGCAGCGAGATTTCATTTATCTCTTTTTGTTCCTGCTGTGCTTTCTTCAATTTTTCATTGTCGGCCTTGAAAACCTGTAGTTCAACAATAAGATTCCTCTTTATTTCCAACACCTCCATGGGTGAGCTTCCAACACTGTTCTGTCTTGGATCTCCAGGAGGTCCTTGCTGTAGATTTCCTTCCATCTTGATTTCTGCACCCTCCTGAGCTGCCATAATTTACAAAAAAACAGAAAGGGATTTCTGTTTGAAACCATAAGATTTATTAGTTTTACATACATTGGAATGTATACTAAGTAGCTAACGTGGACCTGTTCAGGCCTAGTGTTGTATCTTTTTCTCTGATACCATATGTAATGTACCTCAAATTCACCATAAAAAAAAAAAAACTTTCTATGACATAATTCAATTTCATTTAAGATTTATAATTTAAGAGAAGGTAAGATACATTTATGTCCATAATGACATTATTACACCAGTCTAGTTTACCTCGAATAGAAAATCTTATGTCGAAGGAACCCTTAAGGTTCAGAGAAAGGATCTAGGTGCACAGAGTTTAACCTCTGGGTGGTCACGCTGGAGCGCAACTGAAATTAACGGTGGAGACACTTTGCGGAGAAGTTCCAAAATCCTGAGAGCCATAGGATCACACCAAGTTATGAGGGATTGAAGAGCTTAGAATCACCCCAGGAGAGGAGCCATATGAGTGGTGGAAACACTTCGTGGAAGAAGTGCCAAAGTTGTGAGATTCATTTGATCTTGCAGAGCAGCAAGGATATTAAGGACGAGTGTCTTCCAACACTCTAAGGCATTGAATTTCACTATTTCAGAGTTCAGGGTTTGTATCGGCAAGTGATTTTGGAGTCGTTGCATCGTGAACTCCTGGTTCACGAAATTACGAAACGATCGACACCGTTCATCAAGGAGGACACGTGGCGAGTGGTCAAGGTTCGGGGAGAATCCCAAAAGGTTGTGGATCATCGATCTAGTGGGATAATGGTCATCGGTTCAAGAGGAATCTGGACCGTTGATCTCTCAAGGGGGAGATTTCGGCATTTCGGGGTCCGAGAGTTGGAAGGACCTAGAACAGGAGGAACGCTTGCATCATGATTCCCTTAATCATGAAAATCCGGTAGGGATTTAACGTTAAGTGCATGGTCATAGATTGGTGGTCACGTGGATGGAGGCTAAGGGTGATCCAGAACCGTTAAGCCATTTTCGACATTTTGGCGACCGAGAGTTGGAAGGACAAGGAGTCTGGGATTGTCAAAATAATCAGTTCTGCACATTTAATTATGCTTTTAATTGCAAGGTTGGATCTTCATGACTGCTAGAATAGTATGTATTTTGACTGTCTACTATGTGCGCATATAAAGGCGTATATTATCATTCTTACTATAGGGAATTCGCTTTAGCTCTCCATTAACATATGTACTTATTTCCACCTATAAGTATGTACATACCTGTAGCTTTCTCTAAATATATATGGAGCGATGCATTGTCATAGGTATAGTTTCATCTTGATTCTGGTTTAATAATTGGAAAGCTCAGTTACATGCTACAGTCCTGCATATTTACTTACAGAAAATATAAACATGCAAGTATATCTACCTAACTTGGGTCTCATTCTTACACACCAGTAGCTTACACATCAAGCATAGTTAACTCGAAGGATCCCATCTTGTTCTCTACGGTTTATGCCATTAAACAATAGTCTAATTACAAAATTTTGAATACTTAAAGGTGTATGACCTCATGGAAAGCAGAACTCTTAGAAAAAATCGCACTAAAAATGTTCTTAATTAGTTTAATACTTTCATATACAATAATTTTTGTACTTGTCATGCCCTGTACATAGTGACTTGTAATATGATATTTTATTTCTATTCTACCTCTATCCCAGATGAAGATCCTCCATCGTTTCTACCAATCCATTCATTATAGTATTAGAGTTGTTCCTATAACAAATAATTCCTACTATGTTCCTACAGGTTTGTGAAAAAACAGAGGTCAATCGGGTTTCGACAATTACAAATGTCGAACACAAAAAACAAAAGACCACACTATTTGTCGAATCGCGAAATGTGGAAAGACTGTGGGCCCAAAACTTCGGGGTTTCAGGGTTCAGGATTTCATGATTTCAAATGCCAAACACCAACACACAACAACTCTCGAATTGCGAAAATGTGAATGGAATGTGGGACCAACACTTCGGGGTTTCGGGGTTCAGGGTTTCAAGGTTCAGAATTTCGGGGTTTATGAACACCTGACGCACAAACAAAATGAGATAAGAAATGCCAAATTCAGAAATGAGATTAGGTTGTGGGCCCAACAATTTCAGGTTTTGGTGTTTGGTAAAGCAAAGGAACTCCGCATATATGTAATAAGCAAGTCCCGAATGCCAAAATATCAATTGTGTATTTAATCTCTTTTTAAAATCACATGCTCCAACAAATAAACTCGAAATAAATAAATGACCAGGTTCGTAATTGGTAAAAACAAATAATTACTGTGTTTGCTCAAAAAATGAATTTATCAAGAAATAAAATGAGTTTACAAACTCAATAACAGAAAATCATAATCGCAGAGCAAGCCTCTAAAGCAGGGAATAACCAAATCAATTTAGGAAATGCTTTCAAGCTATCTCATCCTCTATGTCCGGAATTACAATATGATTCAAGTATTTATGGGATCAAAACTTGCCCCTTCGACCTTAGTAAAAATTAAATCATTGCAGTGATGGTATTTGGTGGCCTGCAAAGGCTAAGGAGGCCATCGCTTGACAGTGAACCCTCACATCTTGAAGGGTCAAGAAAACCACGAATCTGTCGTCATAAAGTGGTGAAATGATTACAAACCAACAAGTTTTTCCTATTACATAAATGGATTATGACATGATATATTTCTCTCATGGAAGTACTTCAATACATAATTAACATATACATATCACCAGTATAAATGATTATTTAACAAAGAGAAGGATTAGATCAACATATTTGAACGAGTTTTGCGGGAAGGCAAAGGGAACAACCACGTTCCTCCCAACCGTAGAATAAGCAGCCAAAGGTTCTTGCCCGATTCACCCCCTAGCCTGACCATGAATCCATGAGGGCGAATTTGGAAGACTCTGTTGGAAATACTAATACAACTGAGAGGGGGGCTGAATCAGTTGTATATATGCTTAAACAATTTTATACCTTCTTAACAATTATTAATATTTCTTCATGTGTCATAAAGAAACATACAACATATGGACAGTAAGAGTAAATATCATCAGTCACACATAAAATACACACAGAGACATATTTTCACGAGGAAACCCATAAAGGGAGAAAAACTCTTCTTCTTCGAAATGATAGGCAATCTTTTTCAGTTCTGTACATCATTTACAATTGAGCACCAACTCAATGTGAGGATGCTACCTATGTTTTACAAGCTGCAACTTGTTTGAGAGCTCCAACTCTCTGGTTTCTCTAGCACCCACTAGAAGGAAGCACCAACTCCCT
>ML801767.1:294859-309514 GCA_009831015.1 Picea engelmannii
CTTAGCCCCTTCTGGCTACACAATGGTCCATGTGACCTGCGATCACGTGACCACCACCATACCTCTCGAAAATGTGTGCTAGCCCACCTGGCTAGAACATGATTCATATGACCTGTCTCCGTGTGACCTCGGTCATATCACTCAATCGGAGTTTCAGCACTTACGATGACATAATCCTTATGTCCATGGAATTCGTGATTTCCCGATTCGCGATGCGCTTTGGCCCTCCTGGCTGACCATGGTTCATGTGACCATTACCTGTGACCGCAACCATACCTCTGACAGCTGGCCTCCACTACGCCACCGTTCTCCTTCACTACTGTGCTGGCATCTGGCCCCTACTTATCGGGGTTTCGCGGATCGCGATTCTAAATTGCACAGACTCTTGTCAACGGGATCCCCGATTTCCCGATGAACCAAAATGCCGAAGGCACCTTGATCTTCGACACCTGTCCCTCATATGGACGGTCCCGATCCCTTCGGGATTTCGAGACTTTCGATGTCGAGAGTTTCTACCCTCTCCAATCCCCGATTACTGATAACGAAGATCAACGGTCCAGATCACTTCTAGTTCGACGGCTCAGATTATATCGCAAAATCGCATATCGTGATTTCAAAGTTTCTGTTGCATTGTGTTCTTGACATATCAAAGTCCCGATTGTCGATGCCTCTGCTGACGTCACACGTGATTTGGCACGTGTTAGATCCTGCCACGTGTCACTCTGATTCATGAATTGTATGTGCCTGAAGTGTTAGATTTGCCTGACACCTGTCATTACTTGGTTGTGCCACGTGTCCCTAGATGACGTGGACTGTTGTCGTGAATTAGATCGACGGTCTAGATCACATGTTGATCTGACAGTTCAGATTCAGTCGGGATTTCGCATATCGCAAAATCGGGGTTTTCGTGCATTGTGTTCTTTGCATTATGAAATCCCGATCCCTGAAACTCCAATAAGGCCTCCTGGCTGCCACGTGTCCATGTGAATGAACGGTCCAGATCCCTGCTTGATTTAACGGCTGCGATCAAATCGCGAAATCGCATATCGCGATTTCGGGGTTTTTGTGGTCATTGTTTACGAGACTCATGGAACTTCGACTCCCGATTATCCGATGAGCTAGATCAACGGTCCATATCTCAAGCTTGCTTTTAACTGTTGTGATCAAATCGTGAAATCGCATATCGCGATTTAGGGGTTTTCGTTGTCGAGTAAACTTTGCATATTGAAATCCCAATCCCCGAATCTCCGATGACTTATCTCCCTCGCAACTTCTGCAGATCTGACGGCTATTGGCCTTTCGAGAAATTTGGATGAGATCCGCCAGTCACCGTCTTCCTTCTTCTCAGCAAACTTCTGTACCTCGAGATTTTGTGGGCATCTTCTTCCATGCTGTTCCTCCTGAGATTTACATTCAAATTTCTTATTCTTCCATCCTCTTCAAATCTCTTATTCTGCCATCTTCACTGTTGTCATCAATGACAAGCATTCACTGCATTTTGTCCACTGAATTTTCCAACAGACTCCTCCTCAGCAATGTCCACAATTCTAACAGTTATCCTATTGCCTCACACTTACTCAGCAGTGCTCATAACAACAAGGAAAATCCATAGTCCCTTTTTTCCGCATACTTGACAGTGTCCTGCCTCCTCACATATGTTATTTATCAATTTTGTCGAGGTCTTTTTCCCTCCCTTGGGGATTTTTGTAGCTTTCTAAATCCCTGATTTTCAGGGGCTTCCAATGGCCAAATCACTGATTTTCCACTTGTAACAATCAACCTAGGGGTAGTTCCAACATGTTCCCCACTCATGGATTCATGGTGAGGCTAAATTCAACATGGTTGTTCCATTTGTCCTCCTGCAATTAATATAAAATATTATGTTTTCATACAAGTGTCATAGTCAAATAGTTAGTTGGGTCAAATTAGGTCTCTGCCCAACAATCATGTTAATTAATTACAGTTATTCAATTCGAAATTCAGAATTGCCATAAATGAAAAAAAAAATCCAAATTCGAATTTACTAAAAACAGAATAAATTTCCAATGAATTTAAATTTCAAAAATATTTTATTTTTGGGGATATCACAGTAATCCTTACCATCACTTATGATGAGAGCCAAACATACAGAGTATTGAAACCCTATGCATGTAATGAATGTCTCATTAATATGTTAAGCCAACAAGGTGAGGTAGGACACAAGTATATCAGGTGTGTATTCATTGGCATGAATGTTGATGTGATCATTAAACTTGTGAGAAGAATATCAAATAATTAACCAACGCTTTCCATGTGCCCAAGTAATTCAATAATGAACCATCAAACCATTGAAACACTAATAATCGTATTAACACAAAAAAATGGATCCAACAACCATTTAAAAGGATTTACATTTTGATTGCATAAGAATGGTTTGTAGAAGGATATTTCTAAGGCACACAATTATTAAGTGAAGCCAAGTTTATGTTTAATTCATGCTTTCAGTCATGAATTAAAAATAAAACAATAAAAAATGCAAACAGTAAAAATTAATAAGGTAGGCTTCAATCCAACAATCATTTCCAAACTTAGAAGGATGCCTACAGATTCGAGGTGATGGTAGCTAAAGAAAAGTGTAATCTCTTTCAATTGTATCAAATATCAAGAAATCATATTTGTCTTCCAACAATGGTGACGTATTGGGTGAAGTAGTTATCTCTGCATCACTAGAAAATCCATGTTAGGATGAATCAGAAAGAATGAAAATTTAAGAAACAGTTCACAGCAAGTCAATAATTCTAATCAAAACTCAAAAAATAACATAGTCTACCGTCAGATGTGTTTCTGTCAAAAAATGCAATTTGGTATTAGGTTTTGATTACGAGCGAAACAATGTTTAGGCAACCGACTCCGATATTGTTGACAGGGCCACTGCTACCAGTAGGCATCCATAGCCTCAGCAGGGATGCCATTTAACCCACTCTAACACCTCTATCATGTCCAAGATTTATCCATCCATGATAAAGAACATCTTTACTTTTGATCAATTCCACAAGACATACCTGAAAATTTTCTTAAACCCGACATTTCTTCTCTCCCAGAAGGCCTATTCAATACCCCGACAAAGTTGCCTTGGAATCATGCATTCATTTACCCATTGAAAGCCGACGTGTTTAGTGTCTCCGCGGGTTTATAGACACTTCCCACACCTTGCAGTTCTTTCAAATCTCTAGGATTTGTTTACAAATATACACAAACTTTATGATATTCAAGAGAACAGGGTGATGTTGAAGATCTCAGATTTGAAAAAAAACTTGATCTTTTACAACTTATTTTCTCATTTGACGACCTTCATCATGATCTGAACACTTATATTTCTGTTAAGAAACCATCTCGAGAAGAGGAAGGTATACCTGAGTTGTTTTCCTTAAAACAGGGACAATGTTAAGAGTTTTATTAATGACAATCATGTCTTCTCGTAATTTTAAAGAGAAACCAGAAACACTGATTTAAATAGAAATTTTCTTCTGTTGATCTGAGTTTTAGCATTTACAACATTGGTGCTTTGAGGAGTTGTTAGTTGTTGCTAATTAATGAAAATTCTGATTTCACTTTCACAAATGAAATCGTGACTCAGATATAATTATTCGAAAATAAAACAAAATCAAGCAAAATGAAAAGAGCTAAAAATAAGAAACAGAAAAGAAAAAATCCTAAATATTTACAAAAGGATAGAACAAAACTAATCAGGTGAAATCCTTCTTGAGAGCCTAAAAGAAAACAGAAAAAATCCGTATTAATATGATTGCAGTCCTACTCGTGGCACCTTGGGTCAGGGTTGAATTGATAGTTTAAATTTACTTATCTCCTTACTTTCCATTTAAATTTTTCTTGTGTTTTTGAAAAGAAATACTCATTGAAAAGAAGAGAGAAAAATATATAAAGTGGAATTCCTTGATAATAGTCAGATTATGGCTCTCTTGGTGTGCCCTCTTATGTCCTTTAACTGCATTATTACAAAGAGAAACAATGAAAAATAAAACTAAAGGAAACCTATTCCTAAACCTACTTTATCTACTAAACAAATCAAAATACTCAGTGAAGACATGCTTCCAATGCAGCCATTGGAGTAACTCCAATCCTGCAATGGAAACAAAATCAAATGTTACTAACAAGAATGGTAGTATATCGAAAAATGACAAAAATATATCATACTTACCTTTATCATCATTAAAAAACAAAGCTAGCATGACCTTACCATTCCCTTGAAACTTCTTGATGTATGAATCCTCCAACCATTCTGCAATCTTGTCGTGATATGGGTCATAATGGCATGGAGGAGTGTAAGTAAGTTTGGAAAACTTGTCAAGATTATGGGGACCTAACATAACCATCAGCCAAAGCTAAAGTGCCCCATCCTCCTGACAATTCTTCAAGTGTTCATTAGTTTCTTCACATGGAGGATCTAAAAAAATCATTTCATGCTTACTTGCTAGATATTTAGGTAGAAATAAGGCAAGCACAACTTTATCTTTATTATGAATATTTTTTATGTATGAATCTTCAAGCCATTCTAAGATCCTCTCATAAAAATTAAGATGCAAACTTTGACTTTGATGAAATGGATATATCAATGAGGAACGCATCATAAGAGGATTCATGACATCAATTAGATCATTGGTTTGAACACTTCCTTTGATAAGATTGATCGTTTCAAAATGTGACGCATAAAAATTAAAATTCAAACTAATGAAAGAATGAATATGCAATGTAGAATATTTGATCTCCATAGGAATGAGTGCATGGACTTGTTAAAAATTAAACCGTGTAAAATTCTCTTGCAACATGTCATTTTTCCATGCGAGTGATGAAAGTGAAAGAGCATCAAATCCGACTTCATAAAAGTTATGTGTGGAATTAGTTTCACCAAATTTTGACATAACAAAAAAATTTGATTGTGGTGGCAAAGAGTAAGATATTGTGGGTAAAGTATCAAGTCCACCAGAATCTAGGAAGAGATCAGGATATAAAGAGTAAAAGAAGTCAAAAATAAGCACATGAAAAGAATATCTTGAGCTGTGATATTTAACAATGGTATTCTCAAGAGACTTCTCTTCACTTTCCTCAAAAATTTCACTCTGTTTTGGTGATAATTTCTCCAACATAATATAATCATCTAGATTTTACCCCTGTATGATAGATAATTCAAAATTTTCATGACAAACATGTAATATTTCATGTCGATAATGTAGGATTTGAGGATGAAGGTTTAAGGTTCCTTCTTCCAATTGCATATCTACATCTCTAATCAGTTTCATAGGAGTGATATAATGATTAAGATGATTTCCATCACCTACGTATTCTTCAATAAATGAATTGACATATTGATTAGAGCATGAGTTACAAAAATGAGGACATTCTTCTTGACCCAACATCGAATCTTCTTCCACAATGGTCGAGGACTGAAAATAAACTAATTTAGAGGAAAAACCAATTTGACTGAGTAAGAACTTTTTCAATGGATATAATCTCCCTTGCTTGTTCAAAATTTTTGGATGGATTCCTCTCATCCTGTGAAAAAAATTATTCTCACAATTGAGTGATAGGATTTGTAACTGATTCATCATTCAAAATTGAATATGACTGGATGAAAGGGAGGTGAGCATCATAGAGGAGATTTAATACAAATGGAATGTCATCAAAATTAAATTTACAAAGAACATGATGGATTCTTGTCGAAAATCCTTCTGAAGATGAATTGTCATTGATTAGAAAAGTCTAAAATTATTCACATAATTTATTGTAATCATAGATTTCAAAGGCATCTAAAAATTCCTCTACCAATTGAAATCAATAAAAAATGTGATATGCTGGAAAAGACTCAAACCAATGTTTAATCCAACCCCTAAAAGTAGAAGAAAATAATATGCATAAAACCTTCAAATTTGAAATATCATGCTTAATACATTTACACCAAAAATTATTAATATGGTCTTTAGCAGATACATCCCCCCTACCATCAAAGGAGAGTTTGGACAAGCCAGAGACTGTCTCATTGGGAATATCAGGTAATGAGAAATGGAAAGCATGTTCCAACACAGTGATTTGGGGAGCCATGGGGAATTAAATACATTCAAAACAAAGACTCCTACAAGGCCATATTGTTAGTGTGACCCTCCTTCTAGTGCCATTTGTTGACGGGCGTAATTGACACACCATCAACTGGAAGAATAGATTCGAATTGGGGTTGTGTAATTAACCCAATTCGTTTGGTGTGACCTATTATGATGGATTTAATGTCTCTGATAGCCAACTAGGGTCCTGAAACAAAGAAATAAACTACTCTAAATCTAAAACTATAATACTATATACATGGATCTAATTATTTACAAGTGTTTCAAAAACATAAATATGAGATTTTGAACAGAGTATTTACAAATTGTAAGTTTTTGATGAATGCCTTATGAAATCGATGTTTGGTAATTGTTTTCGAAAGTAGATAAAGAAAGCACATATTTTTATATTTTCTATTTTATAATCTAAGATCTAAGAACTTAACAAAAAAAATACTAATAAAACATGATTTGAAACAAGGATAGAGTAATGGTCACAACTAATTTAAACTCTCGTCTCACTAATAAAATAGACTAATAACATAAATTAAATGTGAATAAAACTAAATTGAAATTAATCTCATACAGTATCTATATCCATGTGCAATCCAAACTTCCAGTTGTCTTTCCTGTGGGAGAAATATGCAGTAGGCTTGTAATAACATCTCCAAAATAAACTCAAAGTGTTTATTGACAACTAGGATATAAGAACAAAGTAACAAAAATGTAGATCCAGTGATATTTTGATTATGAATGATTATAGTAAAATAAACTTTAATATGAAACATTCATTCGATACATCAAATAAACATCAAGGATAAATTATGATATTAAAGTTGAAATGAAGATCACATACATAATATATGAAACAACAAGTTATAGACAAAATTGAAAGCATTGAATAAAATTAAACATCACATGCTAATGAGGCTAAAGTTGCATAACATATCAATCTTCCATAATAAAAATCAAAACATAAATGGAATAGTGTCACCCAGGTCTAAAGCCACAATGTCAATCACTTGTCCATTCAGTTATGAGAATTACATGTCCATAATCTGCTCCAAGAAAAGATGACCTTCACTTACAAAATGAACAATATTTAAAGTAACCGGAGATCACATATTCATATCTCACAAAATAGAGTTGGATCTCACAAAATCAAGTAACCTCACAAAAATAGTGGGTTGGGAACCACTTATAATAGAGTTGGATTTATTCAAAGATAAATCGATTTTTTTTTTTAACAAAATAAAAAGAAGGAGAAACTACTAATCATTTAGATGCATATTTCAAAATATTAACTCCCAATAATCAACAACAAGATCTCCCATTTCCTGAGAAAAGAAACAACAATTCGATAATTTTAGAACAAACAATTACTAATAACTAATTTTTATTTAAAGAGACTTGATTTTAGATAATAATTCAAATTGATTTTTAGAAAAAACGATAAGCTAGAGGATTCTGTAGCCAGCTACAGGGTTTTGTAGCCATCTACAGGTTTTTGTAGCCAGTCTAAAATAGTAAAAATAAAAAATAAAAATATGTTTATTTCATTTTTTTCAAACAGAATCAAATCCAAAAATAAACAATTATTAACTATTTGAACAATTTGAAAAATCTGAATTTATGAAGGTGAAATTTGTTTAGTTTTCTAATGATCATATTATTAGGTTGCTTAGTTCTATTGTTTATAAAGCTCGAATCTGAGTTACCCTGTTTCTCATTTTTTTTTTTTTATTTCTTGACAGTAGGTTTGTTACTATGACCTTGATTATGCTCAGAAGCAAGAGTAGGAGAGAACCTTCCTTTCCGCACATCCATTACTTGTTTCAACATTATTCTGGGTGAAAAAAATGCATCTTGGTTCCTTAACCATGGGGGTTTGCAAAGGAACAAAGTTTGGTTCAGTGAATAGATAGTAATCATGTGGAGCAACACATAGTCTTTGATAGCAGGGTTTATCTTTTGTCTATGATAGAATTCAACCGTTTTCTTCATATCTTCAAACCCACAGAGAGGAAAGGGGAAAAAATAAAAACTCAACTAAAACAAATTATCAATAAAAATGCTATCCAAAAAACAAAACATACCTCTGAAATGGATTCATTTCTGAAGAATTTGCATGAAGGGAAGGTAAATGACCCCATTTCCGAAATGGGTTTTAAACGGTTTGGCCTAATTCGTAACCATTTTCTCAGAATTTCTCCCGCAAAAATGTGTCTCTAGCATGCAAGTACGGGTTTTCTTAAAAAAGAAACTCATAGTCATCTGGTTCAATCCGAACCAAAGGAGCCATGGTCACTGTGAAAAGGATGCAACATATATTACTCGGAATAGTTTCAGGTTCCAATCATGGGAGCAGTAGGAACAAGTCTGAGTGGAGAGTGAATACACAAAAAATAACATAGCCTATGTGTTATCATCACTCAGATAGTGGGTGTGAAAACCAGGGGTTTGATTGTAATTCTTACCATCCCTTCTGATGAGAGCCAAACATACAGAGTACCAAAACCCTATGCATGTAATGAATGGCTCATTAATATGTTAAGCCAACAAGGTGAGGTGAGGACATGAGTACAACAGGGGTGTATTCATTGGCATGAATGTTTTTGCAACCATTAAACTCGTGATAATAATATCAAATAATTAACCAAAGTTTTCCATATGCCCAAGCAATTCGATAATGAACCATCAAACCATTGAAACAATAATAATCATATTAACACAAAAAAAAATGGATCCAACAACCATTTAAAAGGATTTACATTTTGATTACATAAGAATGGTTTGTAGAAAGATATTTATAAGGAACAAAATTATTAAGAGAAGCCAAGTTTATGTTTAATTCATGCTTTCAGTCACGACTTAAAAATAAAACAATCGAAAATTCAAACAGTAAAAATTAACAAGGTAGGCTTCAATCCAACAATCATTTCCAAACTCAGAAGGATTCCTACAGATTTGAGTTGATGGTAGCTAAAGAAAAGTGTAATCTCTTTCAATTGTATCAAATATCAAGAAATCATATTGGGCTGCCAACAACAGGCTGAGGAGGACCAACTCATAGAAGACGGTGGGGATATGGACATGATCTTCGATGAAAGGGATATGGCAGACATAGATCTAGGAATGATCGAGGAAATATTTAAGGATCACAAGCTCTCTCTCAACTCAATAGAAGGAGGAACATCTCAATCTAGTGAGGTATTGGGAATCCACTTAGATTCATGGAAATATCAAAAGAAAATTCCCAAGGAAGGAAAAGGATGAGGGAAAAAATCAGCACAACAACTCATCCATGAGATGAGCAACTTCATGATAAACTTGGGGAAAATACATAGACTTATCGATAGTTTCCTCTCTACCCCACCCCATTTCTCATGAATATTATCTCTTGGAACATAAGAGGCCTAAACGAGAGAACTAAACAGAGAGTTTTCTGGAATTATATCATGGCAGAGGAATAAGATACTCTATTGCTTCAAGAAAAAAAATGCACAAACAACATTCCAGAAGAAGTATTTTCGAGGTGATGACATCAAGGAAGTTATGTTTTCAATGAATACACTAGATCAACGGGTGGAACAGTTGTCGTATGGAACCCTAGAACTGTAATATTGGATAGTTTTTACTCCACTACCTGGACTCTCACCACCTAGTATTGGGATATTGGATCCAACAAGGAGGGAATAGTAACAAATGGCTATGGCCCTCAGACAACATAGGAAAAGTAAAACTTCTTAAAAATCCTATCATCCATTGGAAGCCTTATGGGCCAACAATGGTGGATTATAGGGTGTGACTTTAACATTATCCTATCTTTGGAAGAAAATAAAGGAGGCTCTGGAAGACTGGATAAGGTTAGTAAGAGATTCCAAAATATGATATAGGACATGCATAGAATCGACATTGAATCTAGGAATGGTACTTTCACATGGACAAATAGGCACTCTGGTGCACATTAGGTGGCTTGTCACTTGGACCACTTCCTCATCTTGGAATCCCTAATGCGGGACAAACCCCTCATTGAAGCGAGTACTCTTTCCAAATATAGATTAGACCATTGGCCAATTCAATTTTGGATTGATATTGTTAGTACCCCTAAATTCAATCCTTTTAGGTTTTGAAATTTTTTGGCTCTCTTATCCAAACTTTCAAGAGCTAGCCAAAACATGGTGGAAAAACAATGCAATATCGCATGGATCACTAATGTTTATATTCTGGTAGAGGTTGAAGAAATTTAAAAAATAGTTTCAAAATTGGAATAAGATTGTATTTGGTAATATATTTCAGGCTCAACAATCCATATAATAGCGCCTGGAGGAAATCCAAAAATAATTCATGTCCCAGAGCCACTCATATTCTCTGAAGGATGAAGAGGATATTTTAAAACAGAAACTGGAGGAAATATATAAGCAAGAGAAAATTTTATGGCGCCAAAAATCGAGGGTTCAATGGCTTAGGGATAGAGAAAAGAACACCAAGTTCTCCCATCACTCCATGATACATAGAAGATATGTCAACCGAGTCCCCAAATTGGAAAATGACCAGGGACAAACTATTATAGATCATGAAGGAATGGATTTTTAACTCATCAATTACTATAGGAATCTACTCTCGGAACTGATTCCTGACATATCACAAGTTATAGATAAAATCACTCAGTATATTCTAGATCTCATCTCCAAAGAAAAAAAATGAGGCACTTATGCAAACCATATCCATCAAGGAAATGGATTAGGATATGAAGGAGATGTCAGATGCAAAATCTCCAAGCCTTGATGGCTTCAAAGTTTATTTATTCCATCAGTGTTAGCCAATGGTTCATGAGGAAGTCTAGTAGCTTGTTGAGGAATCTCAAACTTCTGGAAAATTTCTACCAACACTTAATGCAACATTTCTCACTCTAATTCCTAAGGAGGAAAGGGTCTCTCATCCAAAATAGTTCAGACCCATTTCTTTGTGCAATGTTATCTACAAAATTATCACTAAGTTCATAGCCCTTAGAATCAAGCCAATTCTCCCCTTCATAATCAGTAAGGAGAATTTGTGGTATGTCGAAGGACACCAAATTATCGACAATGTAATATTGGCGTATGAGGTAAGTCATTCTCTCAAATACACTAGGACCCTAGGTATTCTTACCAAACTGGATCTCTCAAAATCATTTGACTGATTAATATGGAAATACATTAATTCCATTCTTTCATATTTTGGCTTCAACAATCAGTGGCTAACTTGGATTCATACCTTGATCTCTTCATATTTCTTTTCCATCCTTGTTAATGGTGTCCCCTCTAATACCTTTATCCCCTCAAGAGGAATTCTCCAAGGATACCCTCTCTCCCCCTTCATCTTCATTATTATGGCTAAAGGACTGAGACAATACATTAAATTCTCTATAGTGGAAGGATCCCTTCAAGGCATACCTTTACATGGTATTCAGTCAGTCGCCTCTCATAGTCAATTTGTGGACGACAAAATGCTAAAGGGAATTTATGCTACAAAGGAAGACGAAAAATTAAAAATCATAGTATGATATTCAGTGAAGCATTGGGAAACTCTATTAACCTTGCCAAATCTCATATCATTTTATTGAATACCCATGTATCTATTCAAAATCACATTTCTCACATGCAGGACATTCCTTAGAGTTCCATTCCATCCAAATACATTGAAATCCCTCTCACTGATTTAATGGCTCTTAATATCTCCTCGACCCCTCTCATCCAATCTTTAACTGACTGCTTGAATTCTTGGACTTTTACATCCCTTAACCTTGTTGGTCGTCTTGTCCTCCTAAAATATGATCTCCATGATATACATGTCTATCTCATCTTTGCTCTTATTTCCCCATAATCAGTGCTCAAACCATTCATAATATCCAAAGAAGATTTATTTTGCAAGGTCACAATTCAGTAAGAAAATGGGCATTGGTTAGTTGGAACAAACTATGCAAACCGAAGCTTAAGGGTGGTATTTGGATTCGTGACCCATGCCTGCTAAATGACATAATGGGCACCAAAATATGGTGGCATTGGATTAAGCATCCATAGGGGTTATGGGATAGACTATGAAAGTAGAAATATGCCCCACACATTGAAGAAGCCAATATGATCAATATGAATGAACAGATGTTAGGTTCCAATATTTAGAATTCTCCCTAGAGAAATTTCTCCCTCATCTAGGAACATGCTTTATGGGAATTATGGGATTGTCAAGAATCTCTCTTATGGTTGGATTCTTGGCAACAATTACCTCATGTACTATCTCTAGAAATTATCTATCTTATCCACTCCCATATGAATAATATAGACAACCTAAAGTTCATGGATCTATGAAAAGTAGGGCCTCAATCATCTCAATGGAGAGACTAGAAAGTTTTGCACATGAACCTAGAATTGCCTACAAAATGCAACCTAGAGCCTTGAAAAGAAGCAACTTCTATAAGAAAAATATGAATCAGATAAAGGGTGGATATTCTACATTAGCGTCATTCCTCGACTGACACCTTCAATATTTAATAATCCTACAATATTAAGGACCAATTTGACCTCCAAATGAAAGAAAATATTTGTCACACCATCTAGAAATTGAACCTTTGACCAAAGGTTTCCACTTTCCTCTGACTTCTTGTCGAAAATTTGACTTTAACTTGGGACAAATTGAGAAAAAGGGGATTTACTGGACCCTCAGTGTGCCCACTTTGTATGTAGCAGGAAGAATCCATGGAGCATCTATTGAACCATTTTACTTTTAGTTCTAAAATATGGGATAATGTGGCCCAAATCATGAGAACAACAGACAGAGAAAATGATAGCATCATCCATGCCATTGAGAATTGGAGATTGATATCCTTCAACAACCCAACTCTCAATATAATATGAAAGCTACTCCATTTCTTTTTTGTTTAACAAATTGGGAAGTAATGAAACATATGGGTCTTTCACTCCAAACACTCTCCAATTTCTTATGTTTGGTATAAGATTTATGGAAGCACCTAAGAAACAATAAGGTCCCAACAATGGTCTAGAGAGGACCTCTCTTGCAATACTAGTGAAATGATCATCCTCTCTAAATGGAACTTAAGACTAGGTCCAAATCAATCTCAATCCAACCCCTTACCCCGTCCCATGTCAAATAATATCCCCATCGCTTGGAAATTCTCGCCTCATGGATTTTGTAAGATGAACTTTGATGGAGCCTCTAAAGGAAATCTAGGACCTATAGGTTTCAGAGTGGTAATTAGAAATAGTCAAGGATACATCAACCACATTATGGAAGGCAGTCCAGGGTTTGATTCAAACAATTTTTCAAATATTTGGGGTCTTCTTAGAGGAATTCAAGTAGCCTCATGTTTGGGGATAAACAAACTTGTCATTGAAGGTGATTCCCAAATAATCATCACTCTAGCCACCAAAATCATACATGGTTATGACCCTACAAAAATATCCCCAATTTGGCATCTTCTTAACTCTCTTGAGACCTTAAAATATATCCTTCATCCCAACCTTATACTCATCCCCTCCCATATCCGCAGAAAAGAAAACAAAGTTGTTTAAATACTTGCCAATGAGGGGGTCTTATTAATAGAATGAGATCTTTGTATAGATGCCAACCTCCACCCAATCTGACCCTTACTCAAGCAATATATCGATTTATCCCAATCAGATTGCAACTCCCCAGATGGGGTTACACTTGTTCCTCCATGTAATTAAATATGTCATTATTTCCTGCCACCTGACGTACCTCGCTCCTTTCTCTAAAGTTTGGCATTAAATCATGATCCTTCTGTGGTAGATTTCGTCTCATGGAAAAATTGACACTATGGATTTCAATGATGTGAGGATTCACTAAATAGAATACAAGGGAATCGTGAGGAATCACTTCCATTTTGTAATGAACTGCGTCGTTACGACAACCGTTCTAGTGATAGGTGCAATTTTTTTTGTGTTTAAGGTGTGTGCGCGCGTGTAGAAGTAACAGCATATTTGACTCTACGTCGCCACTCGACGACCAACAAGACACAACCACGACAAAAGTAAAACTGACCACCCGCCCGTCCTACCCTGCAAGGTTAGGACCTCCAGGACACATAATCAACGCTCAAGCCCCGGTTCCCATCGTCTTTAACCATTTAAGGTCTCAGGGCTGGCAACTGTTCTGAGGAACATGGAGGTGTCTACATCCCACCCGACACCACAGACCAAGCAACCAACGGATCACAATCAGTACAACATAAATAAGAAGAATGATTGCGCCCCTTACGGAAGGCGCATGACAAGGACTCTGACAATGAACCCCAAAAGTCAATATTATTTAAATGAATCAACAACCCTTATTTATTAACTCCACATAGTTTAACGCATACAAACCCAGGCATTCCACTGAGTATGTCTCAACCAAGTCAAGATACTACATCAACATCACAACAGGATAACCATATCATCTCCCTTCTAATTACAACAACATTGGAATAAATAATGGTCATACGCTTCAACTCTAATCTTGCCATCTTGGTTATAAGGTAGAAAACACAATTTCCTATTTCAACAAT
>ML801767.1:336619-346888 GCA_009831015.1 Picea engelmannii
CCCTTTTTCCCTTTTTATGTTTACCTCTTTTCCTAGTTTCCTAATATTTTAGATTTTCCCTCTTTCCCCTTTTTAATTAGAACTCAAAAAGGCAGGTGTGGAAATGAACCCTTTTTCCCTTTTCTCATTTAATTAGTATATTTAAAATTATCAAAAAATAATAAAACAATTAATTCCTTTTTTTTTTAATTTTATTCCAACAGATATATTTTTTAATAAATTAAATTTCTTACTCCCTCTGTGTTACAAGATTTAACGAAGATCATACTCTTTATTTATTTTGTTTTTAATTNATATATATATATATATATATATATATATATATATATATATATATATATATTTATATCAAATTTTTTTTAATAAAAAGGATAAAATTTTACCACTAGCATGATTTAGACCTAGACCTTTAACTTTCGTACTATGCGACATTTAATTAGGGATTTTTTAAAAAAAATTCTTAACATGTTATTCATCCTAAGGTCATCTAGGTGCATTCCTCTATCATCAATAACGTGACGTGCCCTTCAAAACACACTAGGTTCTCCAAGGGTGCCACTTGCCTTAATTTGTTTCCCTTGCGCGACGTGCCCTTCAAGACGCACTACGTGCTTCAAGGGTGCCACTTGTCTCTCTCCATTTTTCTCGCGTGACATGACCTTCAGGATGCACCACGTGATCCAAGGGTGTCACTCACCTCTTGACTGACTTGGTAGACATCAATAACCCCTAGAGTCAATACTCCGCCAGGTAAACTTGTGGGAGACTAAGGGCCTCTAAGGAAGAAATCCCCTGTCTGATTGTGTGCCCCTTAGAATCATTGTGAGCAACTGTCGCAGTCTGCCCTCACGACATCATGGGTCCTCTCGAACTAGGTAAACATTAACCTACAGTTCGAGCCACGGCAGGAGTGCTAGTAGGTTGTGGCAGGGCTACTATCCACACCTCTCTTTCAACATCTCTGGTAGTCATGCGTGACCCATTTACTCCACATGTGAGTCTGGTCGACAAGTTATCTTTATCTTGCATCATCAACAAATCATGTCAGAACATATCCATATCATATCATCTAATTAGATGGACTAATATCACAGCAAAACAATCAAACCCCAATGGTACACTCCCTGACTCGATCCAGAGTCTAAGGGGTTCCATCAATGCCTCTGCATCCTCGAGGTCCAAAATCCTGCACACTCAGTAAACCGAGTCAATAGCACCTATCTATGTCAATGTAGTAAAACAACGTGTCATCAACCCATAACGCCTCATAATCAAAATCAAAAGTTTTAATAGCATAATAATCCGGATCACTTGCGAGCAAGTGTCCTCAAAGAATAAGTTCCCTCAGTGTGCCAGAGCGGGATGTTATAAAAGGAATCAATAGAGATTAACCAAGGTTCCATGTATATAATTGGAAAAGGAATTATTACAGATTCAAACATGGTTCTTCAAGATGCACTATGCATATATTCAAAAGGAAATCATTACAAATTAAACAAAATATAACGAGTATTGACTATTACGTCCAACAAAGGAAATGATGGTAAATGAACCAGATATGTAACTAACGATTGCATATAAATGAAAAGGAATCAATAACAAAGTATTACAAATCATAAAATGCATAGGCATCAGTTATGAGTCACAAACTCTCATAATGATTATATAAAATTGTAACAACCCTAGTTGAATAAAAGTTTAAAGATTATTAAGTAAAAATTAATTAGGGGATTAATTGTCTTAACATGATATTAATTAAACAAGATTGGTATAAAGATATTAATTAAATAGTTATTGATTAATTAATGGTTTCAATTTGATTAATTAATTGATTAATTAATTATATGTTACATTCATTGACATGGGTATTAAATTAATAAGGATAATAAATTATAAGTTAATTTGTTAAAAAAAAACTTACGTACACGGAAAGGGATAAGACATTAAATATGAAGGGATAAGATATTAATTATGAGGGGATAAGGTAATAAATGGGTAGGTATGGAAGTAAATGCATGAGGCTGTGAAGGAAGGATATGGAGGCGGAGGAGGTTTACGAAGGGGATGATCATTCTATGGGAGATTGGGGGGGATTGTTGGATGGGGCTCTCCTAGATTTGCAGAGGAGGGAAGTTGAGTTTTGGAGTCGGATTAGATCAGTACAGGCACCAGTTTGCTGGAGGTTTTGGGCACGGGGGCCAGGATATCCATATGATATCCTGGAGCTAGGTAGTTGTCCTAGTTGGCAGGGAGGATAGTAGGTTTGGGCAGTGTTTACACAGTTCAGCAGCAGTTCAACATCGGTCAACAAGGCAAGCGAACAAACAGAGGGTTAGCATCAGACCCAGGTATTTAAAATTATGTATTTGTTTTTATTCTATTATACAATTTTAATATTCGTTGTTAAATTACATGCGTATGTGCTAAAATAGAAAGGAATTATTGAATTTTCATAAATCTAGTAGAAGTTACTGTCTTGTTTGAAGAATTACTGTAAGTTAAATTAAATTGGCCACTACAAATGGTACCATAGATTTTGTTTGAAATCTGGGCCTAAGGGCCAAAAATCCAAGCGCTAACTCTAGCCACGCTTAACTTGCAAACAAAACACAATAATTAAAAAATAAAAATAAAAAAATAAATGCAATACGAATTTTAACACAAATTTTAACTACTAGGGTTGTTACAAATGCGGAACGTAAGCCATCTTTTACTCGTAAATGTTTTCTTGTAGAACAAACAGTGAAAAAGATTTGCAGTTAGACATGGAAGTATAAATTACTGGTGAAAACATATACACTTTATTGGGAATACATTACAAGGTAAGAGCTTATGCGTCAATTTCAAAAGAAGGCCATTTGTTCATCCATATTTTCAGTGCTATCCTTTGTAAATGGAAAAATTCTTGAGATATCTTACCAAATTTTCTTAAATTGAAGGGAAAACCTTCCTAATAAAGACTGGATTTAAATAGTGTAGTAAATACCGAAATTACTGTCTAACTTTTACCAAATTTACTTGAACTCAACCGTAAAAGCTTCCTATAGAGGGTTGATTTAAGTGATGCAATAAGGAAATAATATTTTCTACATAAATTTGCATCAACTGAGCATATTCTTTATTTCTTAAAAGATTTGCGGGCCAGATTCACCATTCACCAAACAAACTGTTCCATAATTTTCCTCTATTAGAGCTCTAAACTCTCATCCACTATTCAGGATTGTATGGCTTCTACTATTTAACAATTGTGTCACGGAGTTTCTCGAATATTTGCTAGAAATAAAGAAATCACGATATGCGACGAGGTAAAAAAAATTGATTACACAGAATTTTAAAGAAGAATTGGTTCCTTAATCTAAACATGCATCACATATATTACCAGACACATTGACGTCTTGAACAGATTCGGGAGCAACGTTGACCACCAAACTGCTCATTTTTCTAGAATTATCTTTTCTAGTGGTCGTTGCCTGGCCTTATAGTGCCAGAGCAGGGAAGATACAATGTTTCTTGCAACAACAACAACTTCGGTGATTTCCAAATAACAAAGATATGAGAAAATGTAATTTCAATCCCGTGAATAGGGAATTCATACACTACAAGGTTCAAAATCGACCGCAATTGATAGAAATTCGTGGAACTCACCGGCTAAATTCTCGTGCCCTTCTGTCTATCTCCCATAAGAAGAAAACAACCCACAACTACAGATGCTTCAAACTGATGAAAATTAAAGGGCAGTACCAATCTCTGGAGATTTTGCTGTCTTAAATGGCCTCTGTCCTCCCAAAGCCCAGACTGTTCTTGCTATCGACTTATAACAATCTATCTGTTAGCCCTACATAGGAACATAAAGGAGTTTGACCTGAGTCCTCAAACCCATTACCAAATTTGTAAGGATTACAGCCCAATAAACCTCGTTGTCAGATCGCCCTATACACAATATGGACATGAACCTGACACTCAAAACACATCAAATGAATATGTACAACTCTATCTCTATCCTTGCCTATTTCTTCCTGAATTGAAGGATGCAGGGAAAATCGAAAACTATGGATGTGAAAGGAAAACTGAAAACTATTGTTATGAAGGGAAAACTGTAGCCATGAAAGAAAACATAAATAATAACAATTACAGTTCCTCTCCAAATTCACTTGATGTAGAAGCCTGCAGATTCACCCACCCATTGCAGGTAGTATGGAGGAGAGGGTTAACCATGGTGGTCGATCGCGTAACCAAACAATTCGCAAGATAAAATGATGGGAAAAGAGGAATTAGGGTTAAGATGATAGAGGTTAGGGTTAGATACGAGGGAGCTGGAGGAAGCAAGGCGGTTACGTGGAATCCATGTGTGCCCACACTTTTGTTTTTTAAATTATTTTGATTTTTTTTGTTTACTAAATTTTTTATATTTTTTTTGTGTGTGTGTTCGTTTATTTTTTTTATTATTTTAAGTGTAAATATATATATATATATATATATATATATATATATATATATATATATNNNNGGTTAATTTAGATTAAATTAGCGTAATAATAATTTTAAATTAATTGTTTTATTTAGTGTAAAGTTAATTTACATTAAAGTTAATTAATGATGTTAGGGACTAGATTAAATTTGAGTTAGATTAAAATTTTGTTGGATAAAACGGGTTTTGAACCCACGACCACCCACTACCTAAGCCTTATGGAACAACCAAACACCAATGCACCATGTATGTGCCTTGGAGGAAAAAATAAAAATAATAATAATTAAATTAATAGGAAGGATTAAGTAAATTAGGGACTAATTAATTAACACTAATAATAATATTAATTTCTGGGAATAAATTGAAGTGTTGATTAAGGCAATTGAAGCTTAGGATTAAGTTTAGTCTAGATTATTAGTTTTTAATAAACTAGCACAGTCGCAAAGTGGCTGGCGGCTAGTTAACGCCGAAAGGTACATAGCACTGGTGAATGCCGAAACGTGGCCGACAGTTGTGGACAATTATTTAGATGCCACAGTTTAATCCTATTTAATCATTTAAACGTGGTAATTATATATCCTTACAACAATTTGTTTTTATGTATTAGGTAAATGTTAAAAAGTAAACATGTTAACGGATGCCTTGATAAATGCAAGAAAGTTATGAACAATAAATCTGACCCATGATTTTGGAGGACGACTAAGAATATGCCAACATCTTCAATGCATAGCCATCATATAAGGGTTTAAGGTTAAATAAGATTAAAAGATCATTAATTTTGCCCATTGTCAATAGGTGTACACCTTTCGGCGTAAATTAATAAACATAAGGTCGGAAGTCACTTTAATCAAGTTGTAAGTGAAAAGTTAAAAGGGCTTAGACTAGGACCAGCAGGAAGGAGGTGGTATATGCACTAGGAGAGTAAGCATAGGAAGTGGCGAGTATGGCGCAAGGATAGCGTAGCTACAGGGCAAGGGAACCAATAATTTTTTCATATGGGCGAAGAAATAAATCTTAGACGCTTAATCCTAACCCTAACCTAGACAATCCCCTAAAGGAGTAATGTTTGTTTACAGATAAGTAAAGAAAACTTACGCCTAACCATGTTTCTAGTTTGAGTAGCACCAATTTGAAACATCCTAGAACTCACCCTGACAACTTGGGTTGATGCATGTTAAAGCATACAGGATGGTCAGGACTCGAGGGAATCGAGGCAGGGGAGCATCGTCGCAAGCACAACCAACACCACCAACGCCACCACCACCATCACTCGAACGAGCCCTCATACTGCGCTCGTTGGAAGCCATTAACGAGACTTTAAAGGGGCGATAACCAGTAGGGACTAAAGTGGAACCCCCACTGTCTGGAACGTGTAATCTAGAAGCGTCAAGGGATTCAGGAGGAGGACCTCCACCCGAATACATCACGCGAGAATTGCAGAAGATCAAACTTCCAAAGTTACCGGAGGTCGCGCCAGTGAACGCGCGGAAGCATGGTTGGAAGGCATGACAAGGTGTTTTGCCTTAAGGGACTATGCATCCAAGTCAAAGGCAAAGATCGCAATTTTTTAGTTAAGAGACAACACTTTGAACTGGTGGGGCAACCTAGAAAGACAACTACACCTTACCCCAGACACAGTATCTTGGGAACTTTTCAAGGAGAGGTTCCGAATGAAATATCTACCAGCTTACTATGAGGAACAACAGGTAGGGGCATTTCATGCCTTAGTACAGGGAAACAAAACTGTAGAAGAATATGAGATCAGATTTATGGAACTGGTCAAATATGTTTCGTATATGGATAAAAACCAATGATAGGAAGAGCGCTTCGTCTATGGATTGAACCCTAAGATAAGAGCTATGGTGCGGATGTGGAAATCGTCTTTAGTAGCAGAGGCGGTGGAAAATGCACGTTATGCGAAAGAACACATGAACTTAACCGGGGGTACAAGACCAACATTTCCGCATCGCCCGGGATTCGTAGGAAAGGCCCCGAGGACATTTCCTAGGAGAGGGGGCTCAAGGCCACCTCCATATGGTAACAGAGTCGCGCCAAGGATAGTAGCTACAGGGATTTCAATGGCAGCGAGTGCAGCATCTCGTTCATCGCCAACGATGCAGACAGGTCCACGACCATGTCACGGAACGACGAGTAGGGGTAGGGGTTCCAGGGGAAGGAACTCATTTTAGAGACAGTCACATAACAATACACAAGTTCAATCTCATGTTACTTGTTGGGGGTGTGGAGGACCCCATTACCAGTGTGACTACCCAGAGTTACAATCAGGGTTCGTGCATAGAGAAGGAAAGGCATCGATGGGGAGAGCAAGTAGTAGCCACCAGATTTATGCAACGGTTAATAATCGCCAGGCCGAGCATCAATCCATGATGGTGGAGTCATCAGGTACACTAAATCATATCAATGTCAAGATTTTGTTTAATTCTGGTGCGATAGATAGTTTCATTTCACCATCTACATTAGAAAAGAGTGGGTTGGCAGCCTACGAGCATGATGAATTTAAACAAGTCGACATGGCTTCGGGGGAAAAACAAGCAGTAGGACATAGTGTTGATAATTGTAGAGTAGACCTAGGAGTGTGTACTACCAGGTTGAAGGTATACGTCACTGCCCTTAGGGAATATGACCTAATCATTGGAATGGATTTTTTAGCAGCTCATCGAACTTTGGTATATTGTTTCACAAAGAGGGTGCTTTGTGTCGATGATGAAGGAAGACCAGTAGAGATCCAGGGTGTATAGAGAAAAGTGTCATTATGATTTATATCAACTATGAAGGTTAAGCGATGATTGAGGCAAGGGTGTCGACTTTATGTAGTGGAAGTAGTGAATGAAAGGAAGGGACCCTCATTAGATCAGTACCCTGTATTGTCAGAATTTCAGGATGTTTTTTCGAACGAGTTACCAGGGTTACCTCCTGAGAGGGAGCTTGATTTTACTATTGAGCTCAAACCTAGTGCAGAACCAATATCCAAGACTCTGTATCGGATGACAGCACCAAAAATTTGTGAATTGCAAATTCAATTGAAAGAGTTACTGGACTTAGGGATAATAAGGCCCAGTGTCTCACCCTGGGGTGCACCAGTAATTTTTGTAAAGAAGAAGGATGGGTCCTTACGACTGTGTATAGACTACAGGGAATTGAATTGTGCTACAGTGAAAAATAGGTACCCAATGCTGCGAATAGATGACCTCTTCGATCAGATGAAAGGAGCAGCGGTATTCTCAAAGATTGATTTGCGATCAGGGTATCATCAGTTAAGGATTAAGGAAGGTGATATCCCAAAAACTGCCTTTCGAAATCGGTTTGGACAGTACGAGTTTGTTGTAGTACCTTTCAGATTGACCAATGCGCTAGTAGTATTCATGAGCCTCATGAATGGCGTATTCCAGAAGTACTTAGAACGTTTTGTACAAGTATTTTTAGATGACATCCTCATCTATTCCAAGAATGAAAGAGAACATGACAAACACTTGTGAATAATGTTGTCCTGCCTTAGAGAGAACAAATTGTATGGGAATCTGTCGAAGTGTTCCTTCTTCCAGAAAGAGATCCACTATTTAGGTCATATCATTTTCGGCGAAGGAATCTCTGTGGACCCAAAAAAGGTAAAGGCCATTATGGAATGGCCAGTGTCGAAAAATTCCCATGAGGTGAGAAGCTTCATGGGGCTAGTAGGTTATTACCATAAATTTGTAGAAGGATTCTAAAAAATAGTGAAACCCATCACCACTTTGCAACGAAAGGGGGTTAGGTATGAATGGACAGAAGAATGCGATAGTGCATTCATTGAGCTTAAGAGGTTACTAACCAGTGCGCCAATTCTACGAGTGTTGGATATGGAAAAGGACTTCACGGTCTGCATGGATGCCTCAAAGCAAGGGTTGGGGGCTGTTCTAATGCAGGATGGAGGAGTGATAGCCTATGCGTCAAGGAAGTTGAAGAAGCATGAAGAGTTATACGTGACTCATGATTTAGAGTTGGCAGGTGTAATGCTAGCTTTGAAAATTTGGAGGCACTATCTTGTGGGGTGAAACTTTGAGCTCAAAACGGACCATCAAAGTTTAAAAAATCTCTTCACTCAAAGAGATCTGAATGCTAGGCAAAGACGATGGAGTGAGTTTATGAGTGAGTACAATTTTGGTATTTCGTACATCAAGGGAAAGGAAAATGTGGTCGTAGATGCCTTGAGTAGGAGACCATGTATCTTCTCCTTGTTAACCTTAAAGGTCAATCTGAGGGAACATGTGTTGACACAACTCCTAAGAGACAGTTGGTATTTAAAGGTTACTTCAAACCTCTAGAGCGGGAGGCAGTTAGATCCAAAGTACGAAGGATATAGTCTAGAAACAGACGGACTGTTAAGATATCGAGGAAGGATGTAAATCCATGAGAATGGGGACATTCAAAGCATCATACTGAAGGAATCCCATAGAGCGCTTTATTGTGCGCATCCAGGTGTGAAGAAGATGTACGCAGATATGAGGAAGCTCTTCTTCTAGGTAGGCATGAAGCGTGATGTAGTCCATTTCGTCGCCAAATGCCTGGAGTGTCAACAAGTGAAAGTTGATCACCACCACCCGACAGGTCTCCTACAACCACACGATGTTCCTATGTCCAAATGGGAAGTCATCTCTATGGATTTTGTTGTGGGGTTTCCTCTCACATCTCATAGACACAATGCCATTCTTGTGATAGTGGATAAGTTAACCAAGAGTGCTCATTTTATTCTGGTTAGAGACACTTACGATGTCACTGATGTGGCACAAGTGTTTGTAAGCGAGGTTATCTGTTTGCACGGGATACCTAAAAAGATTATTTTAGATAGGGACTCCAGATTCACTTCTAGGTTTTGGACAAGTTTACAGTCAGCGTTGGGGACTCAATTGAACTTAATCACAGCTTATCATCCTGAAACAGATGGGAAAACTAAGAGAGTAAATCAAGTCATGGAAGACATGCTTAGGATGTATGTAATGGATAATCAAACCCAATGGGAGAAGTACCTACCTTTGGTAGAATTTGCCTACAATAACAGTTATCATAGCTCCATCGGAATGCCACCCTACGAAGCTTTGTATGGGAGGCCATGCAGAATGCCATTGAGTTGGGATAGACTAGAAGACCAAGTAACAGTTGGGCCAGAATTGATTCAAGAAATGGAGGAACAGGTGATTCAGATTAGGCAGAGACTAAAGGAAGAACAGGATAGGTAGAAAAGATATGCAGATGCACACAGGACCAATCGAAGTTATGAAGTGGGAGACCAGGTTTTCATTCGTATCAGGCCTAATAATAGTACCATATGATTTGGGAAGGGGACAAAATTGTGACCTTGGTTTATAGGACCATTTAGGATCCAAGAGAAAATTGGACTCGTTGCATATCATCTCGTACTTCCACCCCACTTGCATAAAACTCATAATGTAATTCATGTATCTGTTTTACGTCATTATGTTGCTGATGAATCACATAAACTAAATTGGAAGGAATTGCAGGTATCGGATGTGGGAACCCTCACGGTAGAAAAGTTACGCATATTGGACCGTAGAGTCCGACAGCTCAGAAATCGTCTAGTAGACCAAGTTAAGGTCCAGTGGGACAAGTATATTCCAGGATCTGCTACTTGGGAATATGTTGAGACACTACGACGAGACTATCCCTCACTATTTTGACCACCTCGAGAACATGTTTCTCGAAGGTGGGGTGTATGTAACACCACCTTTTGACTTAGACAGTCAGGATTACCTGAGGCCTATATACTTTATTTTCTAGTCACAGTG
>ML801767.1:347759-384028 GCA_009831015.1 Picea engelmannii
TTTTCCCTTCAAAAAAAAAAAAAAAGAAATGTGTATATATGAATATTCATTATTACGTAACGAAACCATAGTTGCTTAAAATAAAATTGTTGAACGGGATAATAGTAATTAAAGGATTTCTCAAACAATTGATTTGTTTGTTGTCTTTTATAAAAGACTAGTCTTGCTGACTGGAATGGATGCATACATAAATTACTAAAGGATGACAGTTTCATTATTATTACATGCACGAGAATTGTATGTACTAGCTACACATGCATTTCTTGTACATATACACTAGTATGTATGAGTTTTCTTGACTTACTTACTGATAATGTCGGTTAATTGTTATGAATGTGTGAACCATGTTTCTTTTCCTTGTACCATAAGATACCTTAAGTTCGGGACGAAGTTTCCTGAAGGGTGGGTGTATGTAACAACCCTAGTTGAATAAATGTTTAAAGATTATTAAGTAAAAATTAATTAGGGGATTAATTGTCTTAACATGGTATTAATTAAACAAGATTGGTATAAAGATATTAATTAAATAGTTATTGATTAATTAATGGTTGCAATTTGATTAATTAATTATATGTTACATTCATTGACATGGGTATTAAATTAATAAGGATAATAAATTATAAGTTAATTTGTTAAAAAAAAAAATTACGTACACGGAAAGGGATAAGACATTAAATATGAAGGGATAAAATATTAATTATGAGGGGATAAGGTAATAAATGGGTAGGTATGGAAGTAAATGAATGAGGCGGTGAAGGAAGGATATGGAGGTGGAGGAGGTTTATGAAGGGGAGGATCATTCTACGAGAGATTGGGGGGGATTGTTGGATGAGGCTCTCCTAGATTTGCAGAGGAGTGAAGTTGAGTTTTGGAGTCGGATTGGATTAGTACAGGCACCGGTTTTCTTGAGGTTTTGGGCACGGGGGCTAGGATATCCATATGATATCCTAGAGCTAGGTAGTTGTCCTAGTTGGCAGGGAGGATAGTAGGTTTGGGCAGTGTTTACACAGTTCAGCAGCGGTCAACAAGGCAAGCGAGCAAACGGAGGGTTAGCATAAGATCCAGGTATTTAAAATTATGTATTTGTTTTTATTCTGTTATACAATTTTAATATTCGTTGTTAAATTACATGCGTATGTGCTAAAATAGAAAGGAATGATTGAATTTTCATAAATCTAGTAGAAGTTACTGTCTTGTTTGAAGAATTACTGGAAGTTAAATTAAATTGGC
Source organism: Picea engelmannii (assembly GCA_009831015.1). Lineage (NCBI taxonomy): Eukaryota > Viridiplantae > Streptophyta > Pinopsida > Pinales > Pinaceae > Picea > Picea engelmannii. Next base: position 348,990 of record ML801767.1, read on the forward strand.
CACTACAAAAAATATTCGGTTAACTAGCTATAATAGTAGAACAGTCACATTTGTGGTGCCAAACTCGAATTTATTTAAGGATGGAACCCTAATACCTTTATAAGAAAAGGTATTCCCAAATATCCATGGTACCAACGTCCTCGGTACCTGTACAATAATAGCAAACAAGTTAGGATGTTGTACAGACTTATTTAGGAAAAGAGAAGTTTTATATACAAATAAAATACTAACTTACCATGGATGAGTAGAATTCCCTTGTATCTCCATTTGTCGTTTTAATTACACTGAGTATACAGGGTGATTGAATAACTGATGGGTACCATCACAAGAAATAAGCAGGGCCCATCATTTGTTAATTACCCGAGAATAAGTGTATCAAGATGCATGAAAATATTACATAATGTAAACTAAATAAAAATTACTACTATGTGAGAAACACATCATACATTTTAACACGAGGCCTAACTAAGTTCATGTAAAATAAATGATTTGACCAGGTTCTTCAGACCACAGATTTTCATGGAATAACAGGGCTCGCAAGATAAGTCCTTAAGTCCAAGGGAAATCCTTTGGACCAGAGGCTAACCGGAAGCGAAAAAATTCCACAAGGAGAATACAACACTAAATACTATATGTAATACCTTCATTTTGATTCCCATATTAAATAATGTATTTTGTTAATTTATGAAAGTCTAGAGAGAAAAAACAATTAAAAGAGGTCAGTGTTCCTAGGAAATGTAATGTTTTGATAATTAATAATCATAAATACATCACTACTTTCTAGAAGGAAAAGGACAAGAGTTATAGGGGGATATGATTACACAAGAGAGGGGGCTTGAGCGGCTAACTGTTTATTTTATATTTTTATTTACCCATTTTTGTTTAATGGATAATAGCAGTTACATGAGCTTCTTGGAGGAAGGTCATGTGGTTCTTTAGTTCCAAGAAATACATAAACCCATTTTTGGTCTGTTTGGGGGGTTCACTCACTCTCTCATTGTTTTTTGTTCATTGTTCACACTATTCATTATGTTATTTCTCCATTCATTATCTCACTCACTCTTCATTCCTCATTCATTTTGATGTTGGCTTAGGAAAGAAAAACGAATTGTGGAGAAGAGCCATGGTTTTGTTGGAAGTAATGATTGTTGGTGTATTTGATCCATGAATTAATGCCTGGATGTAGGATATGCATTTGCATGTGTTAATTTTTTCCCACAACTACGAATCATGGGAGTCACATCATGGATATCTTGAACAGATGCACTGGAGTCCTAGAAGAAGGTGGATATCTTGAGAGATTGCGTGGCAGAGAAGGGGGTCCATTCTCTAGGGTTGTGTAGGTTAGGTAGAAGAGAGATGGTGTATTTTGAATTGTTGTGTGTGTTGAGAAGCTTGTGAGAGATTGAGTGCTGACTGGTTTGGGAAGTTGAGTGACACTCTGGAACCATCCTTGTTGATTGATATCCCTATCTTGGGCATGACATTGTTGTTTACACTTGGAACAATGGTGTCTACAGTTGGGTGGAAGGTCCTTGGTCTGCAGCCAGTTGGTGATTCATTTCATTAAAGATAAATGATCTTTGTCATGTGTTTCTCTTCTTATACATTTATTTCCACTGTGTATTGATTAATATCTCTGAGATGAGAATTTTTTAAGTGCCTGATTGTTGGTTATTTCTATGCATGGCATGTTTAAACATTCTTTATACTATACCATGAATCTTGATCTCTACATGTCAATATTTCATGCCTCTTAATTAATTAAAAATTTATCAGAATTCAAAATTAGTTCATAAATGATCCTAAAGTAGCATGCCCAACCTTTGGGTGGTTGGGTACCTTACATATTGATATGATATATTATGGTTGAAACATTGGGCTAGTATGGGATAGAACTGTTGAACAGGGTATTATGGTTAAGAAATGATATGTCTTCCAGATATTAAAGCTTAGGAGAGATAGGGTTGTAGGGAGTAGAAGCCAAAGCAACGTGCAAATAGAGATCCTTTGTAAAGGATCATGGAATCATGATCGTTCCCTTTTGAATTCAGGAACGATAATAACCATTGAATCAGGGAATTTGATATCGTTAGATTTGAAGTTTGGTGAACAAGGACCGTCATATAGAGGTGAAAATAGAGGTTGGGAGAGATTAAGTCACAACTGTCGAATCAAACTGGTCAATAGTCAGTTGTTGATCAAAACCAAGGAGGAGATGGAAAAATTCAGAGCTTCCCCTCTTCAATTATTATTAGACACAGGGAAGAAGCATGAAATACCAAAGGCCCCAGTCATGAAGTCCCATCGAAAATTCGATATGATAAGAAGTTCGGGATTAATGTGAGTCATAGATATGGAGTGGAAGGATAGCGAAGTTTTGGGACTTTGGAACTTCACCACATCAGCGATTACTCGAGACTATGGAAATCTACAAAATGCCAAAGCTGCGAAGTGTCGAAGCCATGAAGTATAAAGCCATAGTCCATGAATTCACATAGACCATCGATCTAATATTCCTTTGGGACTTTTCTCAACCCTTAGATAAAGAAGTAGAAGGATGACATAATTACTTTGGTAGGTATCACTCTAGAGGAGTTGAACGAATTGGGAGTTGTAATATCATGTAGTCCCAGAGAACTGAAGTCTTGGAATGAATAAGGACTGTCCATCCCGACACCTGATTAAGTCAAGGCCGTTGGATTAACTAGTGGAAGGATATCATAAGGAAAGGCTTTAACCAATGGTAAGTGATCATCGTCACTTTATGAAACATTCATCAGGTAAACCTCTAGGGGAGTTGAATGACTTGAGAGTTGTAATGTCCCAGATTCCCAGAGCATCGAAGTCCCAAATTAATTAAGGAACGTCCATTCTAGTTCCTGATTATGTCGTGATCGTCGATTTTGTGGAGCCTCTAGATGGGCTGGGACTATCCAGTCAATAGGAGATTAAATCACAACCATCTGATCTACTAGTGGAGATAACATAGTTTCCTCAGTGAAGTGTACTTTCAGGAGTATTACTCCAGAAGAGGGAATAAATTCCGAAGTCTGGAGGACCTTCTTTCAACACCAGTCTCATGCTAATTTTAAGGGGTTGATTAGAGGTGTGAATGGACTAGAATACAGAGAAAGGCATTAAAGAGTGAATAATACCATGGGTTCGAGCCCCCAGTCACAAGGAAAGTGGATTGAAGGAATCACTTGTCCATAATTTGAATTCTTTACCAATTTAAAGGGGCTGTGGAATAATTCGACAAGGTCTTGTTGCAAAAAAAAAGAGGATGAAAGTGACTTTTTCCGGAAGCCATAACTTTTAGCTTAGATATTAGATTGGGGAAAGAGTATAGTTGTTGGAAATATGATTTAGAGGATAATAACATTGAATTGTTATAATTTGGAGAATGATAATATATTTCTTCATGAATTGAGCAGAAAAAGGACCTGTAGCATTGTTCGGATTTTTTTTTTAAATGCATAATTCTAACAAAAAACTTTCTTGCACATTTTTCATAATTAGGGGGTATAAACATATCAGTTCAGTATAAGAATGCATATTCAAGAAATGGAAGAAGAAGAGGGATATTACAGCCATGATAAAGAGGCCAAAGAGAAAAATACCAGTGTTGGTAATGTAGAGAGAGAATCAAAAGGGAATAAGAGTAGAGGGGAGTAAGAAATCTTATTAGAGACTGTGAGAACCCTAAAAGTATAAGTACAGAGTTACAAAGAAGAAAATGAGAGGTTGATGAGAGAACAAAATAAGATAAATTATCAAGTAATGAAAATCTTAATTCAATGATAGAGGCAAACAAAAAATGGATCAAACTCAATATGGGAGGAAGAAGGAATATATTGTGAAACAATATATAAATACAACAGATCTAGTTATTCAAGAAGTGATAGTAGAACTCATAGACATAAATCACCTCACTCAGAAAGCAATTTTTATCCATCATAATATTCCATAAGTAGCACAGAAGTGTCTCATGTTAGGAACCAAAGAAGAAGACATGAATTGGACAGTTTGCAAGGAGAGCTAAGGAAGCTTAAGCCACCATCCTTTGATTGTAAAAAGGAAAGGGAATATTATGTTGAAGCATGGTTTTTTGGAATAAGGAGGTATTTTCAATTACATAACTACTCATCAAACCTAGAAGAAAAAATTTCCACATACCATTTACATGGAAAAGTTGTTATTTGGTGGTATCAACTGAATGAAGTTGAACACATTAATGAGAGTAGGATAAGTTGGAATAAGTTCAAGAAATATTTTCAGAAGGAGTACCTTTTTGAGCACTTCTATGAAAACAAAATACAAGAGTTCTTTGAACTCAGGCTGGGAAGCATGACCATGGCCGAGTATGAAAGGAGATTCTTGGGATTGATAAAGTATGTGGGGTTTATAAAAGATGAGAAAGTGAAAATACATAGTTTCTTAAGTGGACTTCCATCCTTTTATAAAGAGAATATTCAATATGATGAATCCATGACTTTGACTGAGACCAATAGGAAAGATAAGCACTAGTATGAGCAAGGAAAGGGATAATAGTATTTGAAGAAATCTTGGAGGGATAAGAAGAAGGAGAAGTCTGACAAGATAAAGAAAGGATTCAAACCTCCTTTCAATAGAAATAGCCCAAATAAAAATCAGCCACACCAACTTACTAAGGATGAATCCAAGAGAAAATAATCATTGGGAAAAAGGGGAAGACCACCAATCTAATGTTGGGGATGCAAATAAGATCACTTGTACAAGGATTTCCCTCACAGAAAAGACAAAGTGAAGACCGTGCACAACATGCAAGAGGATACAATAGTAGAATACATGGGAAGAATATATGCAGCCTTAGATGATCGACAAACTAAGTACCAATTCAATATGATCGAGGTGAAAGGTAAGATCAATAATCAACCTGTTTCTATTTTAATTAATTCAGGAGAAATTCATTGTTACATTGATCTTAAAATAGTGGATAGATTACATTTGGATAAAAGTAAGCTTGCAAAATCAAGTTTGGTTCAACTAACCAATGGAACCAAAAGAAGGATCAATGAGATGGTAAGAGGTTGTTCCATAATTCTGAACAGAGTGAATACTAATGCTGATATAAACATTATACCATTGGGGTATTATGATATTCTAATTGGAATGGATTGGTTGGAAAAGCATCATGCTATCCTAGATTTTCATAACAAGAAATTTACATGTCTTGATGAAGAAGGAAAGGAGAGAAATGTGAAAGTATTTGCAAGACCCATTTCTATGGGGGAGATTTCATCCTTACATTTGAAGAGATGTTTTAAAAAAGGATGTCAATTGTATGTAGCCCAAGTGGAGGACATAGAAAAGACAAAGGGGCCAAGCCGAGAAGAATTTTCGGTACTAAAAGACTTTGAAGATGTATTCCAAGAAATATTATGGTTTCCACGAAATAGAGAGTTATATTTATCTATTGATTTAGTTCCAGGAGTTTCCCCAGTATCAAAAACACCTTACAGAATGAGTTCACCAGAATTAAAAGAATTACAAATTCAGTTGCAAGAATTTTTGGAGAAAGGGTACATACATCCAAGTGTTTCACCTTGGGGAGAACCAATAATCTTTTTCAAAAATAAGGATTGATAATTGAGATTGTGTATTGACTTTTGACAACTGAATAAATCCATTGTTAAGAACAAATATCCTCTACCCAGAATTGATGACCACTTTGATCAGGTAAGAGGGGAAAATATATTTTCAAAGATAGACATGAGAGAAGGATACCATTAGGTAAGAATCAAGGAATAATACATCCATAATATAACCTTTAGAACCAGGTATAGGTATTGTGAATTTGTAGTGGTTCCATCTAGACTGTCCAATGTACCAACTATCTTTATGTGATTAATGAATGGCATATTTAGAAATTATTTGGATAAGTTTGTCATAATATTCTTGGATGACATACTTATCTATTCTAAGTCAGAGGAAGAGCATGAACATAACCTAATATTAGTATTGTACGTGTTGAGGGAACATCAGTTTTTTCCAATCTTACTAAGTGTTATTTTTACCGATAATAGATCCATTACCTTAGACACATTATTTCATAACAAGGTATAGTTGTGGATCCAAAGAAGATTGAAGCCATTCGAGGATGGCCAACACCCAGGAAAATTTCAGAAGTTAGATATTTTATGGGATTAGTTGGTTACCATAGAATTTTTATAGAAGGTTTCTCTAAGATTTCTTATCCCATCACTTCTTTGCAAAAGAAGGGAATTAAATTTGAATGGACAACTTAGTGTGAAGAGAACTTTAATTTGTTGAAATGATTGCTTACTAGTGCACTTGTTTTAAAGATTGTTGACCCAAATGAAAGGTTCATGGTATGTAAAAATGCATGTAAGGAATGACTTGGTGGAGTGCTCACTCAAAATGGACATTTCATTGGTTATGATTCTAGAAATATTAGGGAACATGAGAGGAACTTTGCCACATGTGACTTGGAACTTGTTGTCGTTGTTCATGCATTGAAGATGTGGATGCATTATGTTATGTAGACAGAGAGGTAGTAGTGGGGGCCCAAAGGGCCCCTAGTGATAATAGTGGAGGCCATTCAATATAAGGTGGAATAGGTCCACTATATTATTAAATAAGGCCCATTATGACAGTTAGATATAATAAATGGGTAGTTGATATAATAAATGTAAGAGGACTTCTTAGAAGGTTCTACCTCTAAAAGATTCCTCCTCTAGAATGTTCTTAGGTGATGGTAGCACTATATAAAGGGGTTCAAGGAATGCAATGGTATATGAAAATAATTATTGTATTGTGAGTTGTAGCTCAATATGAGAATGCCCCCTCAAAGAGGCAAGTGAACATGAGAGGATCCCTTCCATAATAGGATCCATTGTATTGTGTTTCCCTACCTCAAGGGTTTTCTATAATAAAAGTGTGGTTGTTGTATATTGTTCTCTGAATCTTTGTGGATTTTTTGTATGCAAGTATTTGGTTCTTTTTTGCATAATTTTTCTAGGGAAGAAAAAGAGGGCAACACACTTCAGGTTTATAAAAGAATCTTTATGAGATGAATTTGGAAAAACAAATTGGGTATTTGAATTCCTCTCGGAAAAATACCCAATTTTAACAAATTAGTCGAAACAGAGTCTAGGAAGTAAAGTTATGAGCATTTTAAATTCAACAGTTTTCAGGGTTTTTTCCGAAAAAAGCCGTGATTTTCTGCAGTAATTTATTGTTCTTTTTTTTGGGTTTTTTCATGACGATGGCGGGATTGTAGAGTTAGTAAATTTTAATAGGGTGCTCAAATGTCTATTTCCTATCAAACCCTCAAAGAAATTCTACAAATAACTAAAGAATTCAAATCCCAATAGTATGAGACATTGAATGACACATTGGATGACTTCGTAGATAGCCTCATAGACGACCTCAATGATATTTTTTTGTAGTATTCAAGATTCATTGAATAAAATTCATGAGATATTTCTTATGGTGGACATCAAGGATGAATATAATCAAGAAATATATGCTTGGTATGATTTTGAGGCCAATTATGATGATTGGTATATGGATAATTGTCATTTCTGGGATGACAAACACTTTCATATTTTATTTGATGACTCTAATCCACCTTTTGTAGACAGAATCAATGTGACATAGTGGTATTATTCCTGCATATTCTATAGTGTTGCATCCTACATATTCTATAGTGGTATTATTCCTTCCAGATTCTGCTATGACCATTTTCCACTATGTCGATGGATCTTCTTATTTTGATCCACATGACAAGTGTCAGTCTTTGGAGCATCATTTTGAGTTGGTTATTGGGTTCCAAAATATTCCATGGGGAGTTCACATGAGCACTTGGACATGGGACCCGAGTTTACAATGGGGGTTGGACTACTTCAGCATGGTGTCTTTCTTTTCTACATGGGACCTTGGTTCTCCATTCTTCTTCAACATTATGGTTCACAATTATCCATGGGACCCTGGTATATGGTTGTAGATCAAGCATTGAGGACAACACATTCATAAGGGTGATGGAATGTTAGGTAGCTAGAGAGTTAGTAGTGGGGGCCCGAAGGGCCCATAGTGATAATAGTGGAGGTCATTCAATGTAAGATGGAATAGGTCCACTATATTATTAAATAAGGCCCACTATGGTAGTTAGACATAATAAATGGGTAGTTGATATAATAAATGTAAGAGAACTTCTTAGAAGGTTCTACTTCCAGAAGATTCCTCCTCTAGAATGTTCTTAGGTGATGGTAGCACTATATAAAGGGGTTCAAGAAATGTAATGGGACATAAAGAGAATTATTGTATTGTGAGATGTAGCTCAATAGGAGGATGCCCCCTCAAAGAGGCAAGTGAACATGAGAGTATCCCTTCCATAATAGGATCCATTGTATGGTGTTCCCCTACCTCAAGGGTTTTCTATAATAAATGTGTGGTTCTTCTTTATTGTTCTATGAATTTTTGTGGAGTTTTTGTATGCAAGTATTTGGTTCTTAACACATTATCTCATGGGTAAGATATTTGAATTAAGAATAGACCCTAGTGCTATGAAATATCTTTCTGAACAACTAACTTTGAATTCCAGGAAAACGAGATGGCTAGAATTTTTAAGTGAATACGATTTTTACATCAAGAATATCAAAGGAAACGAAAATAAAGTTGAAGATGCACTTAGTAGAAGAGTACATATAATGCATGCTACAACCATTATTATGCATCAATCATATTTAAAGAGAAGAATTTTAGATGTTGTTGTTAGAGATCATCATTACCTATAGGTAAAAGAAAACTTACAACAAGAAAGTGTACAATAGAAAATTAAAGAATATGAGATGAAGGAAGATGGATTACTTATGCATAAAAATAGAATTTATGTTCCTAGTTCCAAAGAACTTAGGAATTTGGTATGAAAATAAATGCATAATGTTCCATATGTTGGACATATTGGTTACCATAAAACAAGTACAACAGTAAGAAGACAATTATTTTGGCCAATAATGAAAAAATATGGTGTTGATTACATTTCCAGATGTATGGAATGTAAGAGAGTGAAGGCTGAGCATAGGAACCCAACGAGTTTTCTACAAACATTACCAATTCCAAACAAGAAATGGAAAGTGGTAACCATTTATTTTATAATCAAATTGCCCAGGACAACAAGAAAACACAATTTAATCATGGTAGTGGTTGATAAATTGACAAAGGATACTCATTTTGTTCCTATAAAAATGACTCATACAACAACTAATATTGCATAAATTTACATGAGGGAGATTTCTAGGTTGCATGGAATACCTAAGACAATTGTTTCAGAAAGAGACACAAATTTTACTTCAATTTTATGGAGGGGATTGTCTAAAGGATTTGGTACAAATCTAAACTTTAGCACAACATACCATCCATAGTCATATGGAAAGACAGAAAGAGTCAACTAGGTAATTGAAGACATGTTGAGGATGTATGTGATGGATAATACATCTAAATGGGAGGATTGCTTGCACTTGGTTGAGTTTTCCTATAATAATGGGTATCAAGATTCATTGAAAATGAGTCCATTTGAAGCTCTGTATGGTAGGAAATGTAATACTTCGGTCAGTTGGGACAACCCAACATATAGAGTGGTACTTGGGCTAGAATTGCTCAAGGATATGGAGGACCAAATTGTTAGAATTAAGCATAATCTAAAGGAAACACAGTATAGACATAACATTTATGTAGATAGGAACGAGACGACTAGAGAATTTAAAGTGGGGGAGCATGCTATTTTAAAAGTGAATCTCAAGAAGAGCTCTTTGAAGTTGGGTAGTTGTACAAAGCTAGAAACAAGATTCTGGGATCCATTTGAGATATTGGACCTAATAGGTATAATGGAATAGATGCTTGCATTGTCTACTTCCAAGAATGTGCATAATGTATTTCAGGTTTCTTTGTTAAAAAAATATCTACATGATCCTAACCATGTTATTGATTGGCATATAATTCAAGTAGAGACAGAGGGAGACTTTAAGGTCCAACCAATGCAAATATTGGACATAAAAGTCAAAATTCTTCAGAATCAATTTATAGAGATAGTAAAGGTCTAGTGGAATTGCTACGGTACTGAAGATTCTACTTGGGAGCCTAAAGATTCCCTACAGGAAAAGCACACACAAATTTTTGAATAAATTTTGAAATTTTAATTTTGGTTTTGTATATGCACTGAGAACAGTACCAAAATAAGGGGGAGGGGATTGTAATATCCCAATTTTGAGCCCCATATCCAATAATCTATTTTGGGAATTTATGAAAGGTTAGAGTGCCCAAAAAATTAAAAGAGTCCAGTGTGCCTAGGAAATGTAATTTTTTAATCATTGTTAATAATAAATATATCATTTTCTGCTAGACAAACAAGGACAAGAGTTATAGGGGGCCATGATTCCACAAGAGAAGGGCCTTGAGGGGATAAGTGTTTATTTTATATTTATATTTACCCATTTTTGTCTTAAAGGAGAATATCGGTTACAAGAGCTTCTTGGGGGAAGGCCCTGTGGTTCTTTAATTCCAAGAAATATATAAACCCATTTTTTGTCTGTTTGGGGGGTTCACTCACTCACTCATTTTTTGTTGTTCAATTTTTACATTGTTCATTATGTTCTCTCTCCATTAGTTATTTCACACACTTTTCATTCCTCATTCATTTTGATCTTGGCATGGGAAAGAAAAACAAATTGTGGAGAGGAGCCATGGCTTTTTTGGCAGTAATGAATGCTAGTGTATTCTAGCCATGAATTAATGGATACATGTCTGAGATGCATTAGCATGTGTTAATTTTTACCCACAACTATGAATCCTAAGAGTCCCGGCATGGAGATTCTTGACCAGATGCATTGGAGCCCTAGAAGGAGGTGAAAAACCTGATGGATTGCATGGTAGAGAAGGGGGTCCATTATCTTGGGTTGTGAAGGCTGGGTAGAAGAGAGCTCATGTACTTTTGATTGTTGTGTGTGATGAGAAGCTTGTGATATATTGAGTGATGTATGGTTTTGGAAGATGAGTGACACTCTAAAACCATCCTTTTGGATTCATAGCCCTGGATTATAGGTGACATTGTTGTTGAAACTTGGAACAACAATGTCTACAGTTGAGTGGAAGGTCCTTGGTCTGTAGCCAGTTGGTGATCCAATTGGTGATTCATTTTATAGGTGATCTTTGTCATGTGTTTGTCTTCTTATACATTTATTTTTGTTGTGTATTTATTAATATATTTGAGATGTGAATTTTTTATGTTCTTGATGTTGGATTACTAAGAGGGGGGTGAATCAATAATAGAGAAATCTAATCCTTTTTAACCATATAATGCAAGTGTTATATCAATGTAGCATTATCATCCAATATTTGCAGAGTAAATAAACAATGAAAAAATGAACAATCATACAGATACACAGTAAACCGGTGTTTTTACATGGAAACCCAAAGCAGGAGAAAACCACATAATGATTTTTCTTATATTTCTTGAAAAATTACATTAATTGGAAGCACTGAATTCCTTTGTTTTCTAACTGCAACTAGAAATAGGCTCCAACCCCCTATTTTCTTAGGCTACAACCTGAGGACAACTCCAACTCCCCAATTCTCTAGCTACAACCAGAAGGAGGCTACAACCCCCTATGTTCTCCATCTACAACTGGAAGGTGGATACAACCACCTATCCTTGCCCCATCCAACTGCCCTGATGTATAAGTAGAATGATGGAACCACTGTCACACTATAACTGTGAGATGTACTGTGTAAAATTGTACCAATCAACCTACAACAAACAACCTATACCAATAACCTAAACAATGCATCAACCATGCATCAACTTGTACGTCAACCTATAATCAACCTGTACCATAAGCAAGTGCATCAACGATGAACCAACCTATACCAAACAACATGTAATCAACTTGTACCATAAACAAGTGCATCAACCATGCACCAAACAATACCTCAACCTACAAACCTTCCTTATCTTTAACAAAAAGAGACTAGCATTTTCATCAAACTTTACTTTAGTCTCACATGACTAGTTTTGGATTAGTCAACAACCCTAACTTGAAATAATCATAACTAGGTAGTTGTAATGAATAAAGATATGAAAATAGTACACAATGTTATTCAATGTGTTTTATGCAATTCCTCCAGGTGTCAATACTTGGAACCTCTCAGAAAAAGAGTGTAATATACTTCAAAAATTGTTTGCAAAATTGTTTGTATAAATATCCTTGAATAGTTTGAGATTCAAGCAAATAAGCTTTCTGTTATAAAGCTTGAGTCTGAAAGTTTGCAAGAGTCCTTACTGTCATCGACTATCATTACCATTCAAATTAAAGTTTTCTGATCGACGATAACTGTTTACTCCTCATTTCAATGTTTATTTCAATTCCTGTAATTATAATTAGTTTCCTATTTGTTTGTACCTATAACCATTACCACAGTCTTAACAACAAAAATGACTTTGGGACTTTATGGCCAAATACTTACACGTTAGAACCTACAAATAACCCATTACAATATGTTTACAATACAAATGACTTTAGGGGTTGATGGACTAGGCCTCATGCGTTAGTCCATACACATAATCACATGATGAAAACGACCAAACTGACTTAGGTAAAAGTAGAGTATTAGTCTATACTCCTCTGCAAAATGTTTAAATATAAACAGACCCCTATAGTTTTTTTTTTAAATAACTGGATACAAGGTAGTCGTTAGGTAAGGCCTTTCGGTTAAACTCAGAGTACGAATATTTCATAATCCTCCGATCATATTCAAATTCACCTGCACCGTTGGATTACAAGTACCGGGTCTCGCGCTTATTCCATATGCCCACTGGCTGTGACCATGGGCCTAATTAAAATGTCTTTCACATTTCGGCATTTCGACATTTCGGCAAGTTACAATCCCTGAAATGGAGCCAGATCAATGCTCCACAAAACTTCATAATCTGATCCCTTCTTTCTTAATCAAACGATTGACGAGATTTCAGCATTTTCCCCTTCGAGTCATTGTAACTCCAACATTATAAAATTCATGATTACCAAATCTCTGAAGTGATCAGACGGTTCACATAATCCATTGAGATGGACGTTTGACGGGATTTCAGAGTTTTGCCTTTCGGGTTTTCGAGACTCACAATAGTCCCTTTTGGAATTTCATGACTTCATCATTCTTATCATGAGTGTCCTTGACACCTCCAACTCCTGGTATCTGAAACTCCGAAATGGAGATTAAGTCGTGGTTTCGGTACCATTGATTAAGGGTAACCCATTTTGTGATGGAAAATTCTATCGTTGGAAGTAAAACGCCGTATGGGATTTTCATTTGTTTCAATTTCGAACGAGATATGTAATACTATTTTTAAAAGAATTACAGGGTTTCCCTTCTGCCTACTTGTAATGGCATACTGGTTCTTAAACTATGTTAATTCGATTCACTCCAATAATTTTCCAACATTTAAACCTATAACTTTTCATTAAACACTGGTTGATATAAAGATGTGTAAATGTTGTAGATGGTCTATAATAATTCTTGGTATTCGCAAGGTCACTTCCGTAATTTATGTCAGATATTAATCATTTCACTGCCTAATGACGGTGATTCAGTGGTCATCTTGACCCTTCAAGATGTGAGGGTTCACTGTCAAGCGGTGGCCGCCTTAGCCTTTGCAGGCCACCAAATACCATCACCACCCTAATTTAATTTTTTCCTAAGGTCGAAGGGGAAAGTTTTGTTCCTATAAATACTTGAATCATATTGTAATCCACATACAGAGGGTGAGATAAGAGCTTGAAAGAATTTTTTTGAATTGAACTTGTCACTCTATGTTTTATTTTACTGAGTTTGTAAACTATGTTCATGTTTTCATTTTTCGGTATTTAGAGTTTATTGGTTCAAGTTGCGTGGAGTTCTCTTGTTCTTGCAAACGCCGAAACCCAAAGTGGCCCCACAACCTGATCGAATTTGTGGTTCGACGATTACCGTTGTATGTTGTTCATGCATCAAGCATTACCAAACGTTGAAACCCGATATTGGTTGGGCCCCGCACCTTTTTTCGTGATTTCGTGTTTCGACATTTGACATTGTGTGGTGTTTTTCATCGGGAGTTTGTAAACCTCGAAACCCAAAAAAGAATAGGCCCACACTCTATTTTTTTTTTGCAATTCGAGAATTGTTGTTTGTGGTAGTGTTCATAAACCCCGAAATCCCGAACCCCGAAACCCTGAAGTACTAGACCCATATTCCATTCGCATTTTGGGATTCGGCAAACAATGTGGTATTTTGTTTTTTGTATTCGACATTTGTAATCACTGAAACCCGGTTGACCTCTATTTTTCACACTTTAAAAATACATATATATATCCTAGACACTTTCAATTAGGGCTATCTCCTAAAAAAAAATCATGACTGTTCAGCTGGTACATGGAAGAAATCTTAGTTAATTACTCTACTACGGTGCATGCCTTTATATATCAGAAATGTCCATACATACATATATATATCTATACACTATGCAATTTTCCATTTGCATTCAATATGTAGGTAAACTCAAATCTGCATCACAATGTACTTGTGGGGTTTTCAACTACGAGGCTTTATCTTACTACAGTAGTAATCCAAACCACAACTCAAATCTTCTTTAAGGATTGACTAGTCATATCCTTCCAGCTAGTATACTTTCGAGAACTAGTATTCATAACAGTAATGAGATACAACAAAGATAATCCATTCCGAACTAGTAGAGAGACATTCTAGCAATTCTTGAGTTTGCAATAGGATGCATTCGATCTTTCATCCTTAATATTATTTCTAATAGATACATTCTATCAAGTATGTAACTATTTAACATTCAGCCAGAGAAGGGACAAAAATAACACATCTAAAATAATACGCTGAAAGACAAAGGGAACAACCACGTTCCTCCCAACTGTAGAACAGGGCAGCCAAACTACTTGCCCGATTCACCCCCCTAGCCTGACCATGAATCCATGAGGGCAAACTTGGAAAAGCTTCTCTTCATAAATGTCCTACAGCTTCAGTAGTTTTCCCTTGCTTCACACTCAAGTAGTGTTCATAACAAGTAAATCAAAAGTCTCCTTTCCCAGCATACTTGGTAGCGTCCTGCCTCCTCTCATATGTTAATTATCATTCCCAGGTCTTCTCCCTCCCTTGGGAATTTTCACAGCTTTCTAAATCCTTTATTTTCAGGGGCTTCCAATGGCCAAATCACTGATTTTCCACTTGTAATAATCATCCCAGAGGTAGTTCCAACATGTTACCCACTCATGGAGTCATGGTTAGCTAAATTTAATATGGTTGTTCCATTTGTCCTCCTGAAATCAATATAAAATATTTTGTTTCCATACAAGTGTCATAGTGAAATAGTTAGTTGGGTCAAATTAGGTCTCTTCCCAACAGTCAAAATAATTAATTACAATTACCAAATTCGAAATTTGGAATTGCCATAAATGGCAAAAATTTTCCAAATTCAAATTTACTAAAAACGGAATAAATTTCCAGCAATTTTAAATTTCAGAAATATTTTATTTTTGGGGATGTCACATCCTTTCCCCCTTTAGTAAAACACTGTCCTCAATGTTCGTTCCTTTCCTGGAATAGGATTGGATGAGATTTCTGCAAATCTCCCTCCAACTCTCAAGTGGCCTCCTCGGGACTAAAGTGCTTCCATTGCACCTTTACCTGAGCGACAACTCTGTTCCGAAGTGCTATTTCTCTCTGGTCTAGAATGCACAAGGGTTCCAACTAGAAATCGCCTTCAAGTTCCACCTGCACCAAGTTCCAAACAATCTTATGAGTAGGTTCATGAATATACTTTTTCAGCAATGAAACATGAAATACATTATGAATTCTTAGATTAGCTGGAAGTGCAAGTTGATATGCTACGGGTCCAATTCGAGCTAGTATCTCAAAGGGCCCATAAAACCTGGGTGCCAACTTGGAACAATTCCCTAACTTTAATGAGCTCTTTTGGGCTTTGAACTTCAAATAAACATGGTCTCCCACTTTAAATTCCAAGTGTCTTCTTTTCTGATCTGCATAGCTCTTATGTCTGTCCTGTGCTTCTTTCAAGTTCTATTGTACCTTTCTTACCATGTTCTCCATTTCTTGAAGCATCTCTGGTCCAACCATGAGTCTGTCATCCGGGCTATCCCAGCTAATTGGATTCGTACGCTTTCTGCCATAGAGTATTTAGAAAGGGCTCAACTTAGCTGAAGTTTGGTACCCATTGTTATGTGCAAATTCTACCAAGTGCAGGTAGTCTTCCCACTTGCTTAGTTTTGTTCTTACGTACATGTGAATCATATCATCTATGATCTGGTTTGTCCTTTCGGTCTGTCCATCCATTTGTGGATGATAGTTTGTATTGAAATTCAAGTTATTGTTTAGCCCCACAAACAATTCCTTCCAAAAAGCGGATGTAAATTTTACATCTCTATCTGAAATCACCCTTTTAGGAATACCATGCAGTCTAAAAATTTCTTTCATGAATATTTCAACAATGTTTATAGCTTTAAAAGTAGAATTTACAGGAATACAGTGTGCAGACTTACTGAGTTTATCGATTACAACCATGATAGAATCATTATGTTTCTGAGTTTTAGGAAAATCTGTTATAAAGTCCAGTGATATGGTCTCCCATTTCCATTCTGGTACTGGTAATGGTTGTAATAGGCTGGCTGGATGCTGGTGCTCAGCCTTAACCTGCTGACAATCTTGGCACCTAGCCAAGTACTCTATTATTTCGCCCTTCATATTAGGCCAGTAAAATAGTTTTCTAAGTGTTGTTATTGTTTTTTGGTAACCTGGATGGCCAGAATACGGTTTCTTATGCACTTCGTCCAAAATTGTTAATTTTAACTCTGCTGAATCTTGTATGTAAAGTCTATTTTTAAATCATAATAGTCCCTTCTTGTCGATACTTAGATCTAGCTTATTTGCATTTGCGGTACTGTTTTGTAATTCTTCCATCATCTTATTGTAATTTTTGTCGTTAATACCTACCATCCTTACCCTTTGTTCCAGATCACATTCTGCCCTGCTGATATTTATCTCAAATAACCCATGGATTCTTCTGCTTAAAGCATCTGCTACTTTATTTTCCTTACCCTTGATATGTCTGACCTTGAAGTCGAATTTTCTCAAGAAGGCTAACCATTTTGCTTGTCTTGCATGAAGATCTGGTTGTCTAAACAGATATTTCACTCCGCTATTATCCATCAATAGTAGAATTTTTCTGCCCATTATGTAGTGTTGCCACATTTTTAAGGCGTGTATTACTACTGCCAATTCTAAGTCATGAGTGACATAATTTCTCTCGTGTTCTTTTAATTTCTGGGACTCATAACAAATAATGTGTCCTTCCTAAGTTAGGACACCACCTAGTCCTTATTAACTTGTGATGCAGGAGCATCTACACGTCATCAAGCGAGCCAGCGCGCACGGAGAAAGATCATACAGCTGGACAGTGCCAGCGCGCACATTTTTGAAATGCTTTGGAGATTGTTGCGCCGTCGTTTGGATGAGGCATTCAAAGCCAAGTGCGGTTGTATTGTATTAGTAGATAGGAAGGCATTTATGTGAATAAATGTTGTTAGATAGGAATTAACTGTAGATTAGACAGTTTTAGCTTTAGAGAGGGAAAACGGAGTATAGACACCCTCCCGTGTATCATTGTAATATAATTCAGATCCTCATTCATTCATACAGGAAAAAAAGAGAGAGCAGAGCCAAGAAAGAGCTTGTGAAGAACTCCATGTACAGTCATTGAATTAATAGGAAGAGCCTGATTCAATTGCCATGGATGTGTTTGATACTTTTGTGTTGCTGATGTTATGCTTTTGTTTACTTGCTTCATTTTATGCGTATCTTTTGTATGCTGCATATGTGATTGCTTATCAGGTTAGGAACCTGAGAGAATGAGTTCCAATTGTTCCTCTGCTTGAGCCGTGAGATTCCTGCATCGAGAGCAGTCGAATACCTCCGCATAGAGTGCGTCGAGGAGGCTAAGTAGTTGAACTCTTGGTTTCTCTTTTCCCAGAGTTGGACTGAGTATTCGAGCCGTGCAGGTGAGTGCAGGTCGAGGTTGAGTCTCAGTTGCAGCCTAAGAAGGTGAGGGTTGAGACCCTGTCGGAAGCGTGAAGTGCACAGAGCCCAGGAGGACTTTGACCCTTGGAGAATGGTTGAAGGTTGACGGGTGGGTAGAGTGCATGAAAGTCCTCTGAAGGTATTCAAGGACGAAGCTCAGAAGGGATAACCCTTTGGTCATTGGAAAATCTGATTCAGCAGAGGTCGCACAGGAAAAGGTGGCGGAGCAGAGGACTCTTCTTAGAGGAAGAGAATCGACGACTTGAAATCGTCGGGTAGTTTCACGAGATTCCGTGGATCGTCAGATCCAGAAGGAGCTGCGAGAGGTTTAAGCCGCAGGTGCACAGGGAAACCATTTCCATCGCACATCGGCAAATCGGGATTGGCGAGGGCAAGAATCCCATGCACCTTGAAATCGCGAAGGGCGATTTCCCGATTTGATCGAGGCCGTCGATCCGGGCGTGGACAGGTGGCACGGAGCCGGAGTATCGGACTTTCGGCATTCGGGGTTTCCAAAAGCAGGAGTTTTGGGGTCGTGGATCCGCGAGTCGCGAAGTCCCGACGTGACGTGGCAGTGTGGGACCCGGACGTCAGTGGGAGACGCGCGGAGGCATATCGGCACATCGGTGTTCGGGGATTCGAAAGGTAAGTATCACCCCGCCTCACACCCGCCGATTTCCCGACAGGAAAACCCCCGAGATGAAGAGTGTTGACCGTTGACATCGCGGATCGGGATTCGGAGGTTTCTTGTTGCGCGGAAGGTGCGCATAAGGTTCGCGAGTCCGTGAAACCCGATTTCCCGAGTTCCGAAAGGGAAGATTCCCGAGAAGACTGTGGGTGACAGAACTCCCGAGTAGGAGTTGGAAGAGCATAGAATCTTCGGGCCGTGGAGTGAGAAGGTCCTGGTGGAACGACCAACTGTGGAGAGTGCGGTTGCCGTCAACTTGCATCATATGGTGAAGTCTTTATCTGGGTCTGCTACCTTCAATATGGGTGCAGTTGTCAATAATCCCTTCATTTTGTTAAAATTGTCTTGACACTTCTCTGACCAGTTAAACTTGGTTCCTTTCTTTTGTAATGATGTGATAGGGTAGGCTATCTTGGAAAACCCTTCTATAAACCTGCCATAATATCCGGTGATTCCCATAAATGACCGTATAACCACTACATCCTTCGGTACCGACCATTCCATAATGGATTTTGTCTTTTCCAGGTCTACGACAATGCCTTCTGCTAAAATTACATGTCCTAGATATTGTATTTATTTCTGATAAAAGTCACACTTGTCAAATTTGGCATATAGTTTGTGTTTCCTCAATGTTTGCAGAACTATCCTTAGGTGCTCATTATGTTCTTCTTTCATTCTTGAATAGAACAGAATGTCATTGATAAATACTACCATGAACTTGTCCAAGTATTGATTGAAAATATTGTTCATCAGGCACATAAATGTGGTTGGTGCGTTAGTGAGTCCGAAAGGTATGACTACAAATTTGTAGTGTCCATATCTTGTCCGAAAAGTTGTTTTGCTTATGTCCTCATCCTTTATCCTAACTTGATGATAACCAGATCATAAATCCAACTTCGAAAAGATCTTGGCCCCACCTACTTGATCAAACAGATCATTTATCCTTGGTAAGGGGTATTTGTTCTTAATAGTCAGTTTGTTCAGTTGTCTATAATCAATACATAGTCTTAGAGTACCATCTTTCTTTTTCATAAAGAGGACTGGTGCTCCCCATGGTGAGACACTCAGTGTAATATACTCTTTCTCCAACAATTCTTGTGATTGTATTTTTAATTCCATCAGTTCTGGTAGACTCATTCGGTAAGGTGCTTTTGAGGTAGGGGTTGAACCGGGTAGTAGGTCCATGGAGAAGTCTATTTCCCTTCTAGGAGGTAATTCTTGTATCTCATCCACAAACATGTCTCTAAATTCACGTAGGACATCAAAGTTTTTTAACTTTGGCTTATCTTTTTTTTCTAATAGATTCGTCACTTGGATGGCATAAACTTGACATCCCTTTCTAATACATTTCTTGAGTTGCATCACTGAAACTTGTCTAACTGATACAGGTTTTGGTATTCCTTGGGTTGTTCTAATAGTGACAAATCATCTCTATAGCTAAGTATCTTTGTATAACAGTCTAGTATTGCTTTGTGTTGTTCCAACCAATCCATCCCGATAATCATATCATAAGATCCTAGTGGTAGGATGTCTAGATTGGTCCTTATCTTTTGACCATCTAAGATGAACTCAAAATCAGAAATAAAGTCAACTACTTTCCTTTTAGTTCCTGTAGCTAGTTGTACAAGCCATGATTTTGCATGCTTCGGTTTCTTATGTTTATTTGACTCTACTACATCAAGAGTAATATAACCTAACGTAGCTCCAGGGTCAATTAAAACAGAAATTTGAGTGTCATTGATTTTACCTTCGATTTCTACCACCGAGGACTGATGGTAAGCTTGTCGACCATCTATGGCTGCATTTATCCGATGCAGGCTTCTGCCCACTTCTCCCACTGTCGAGGCTTCCTGCAAATTGTGAAAAACAGTTCTATTTGTTGAAATTAAACATGGATAGTTCCTCCTTAGATGAGGCTCTCTGCATTACCAACACTCTAATGGCTCGCGGGAGTTGTCCCAAAACTTCTTCGTTCCCAAGTTTTTTGGTTTGCCACTACCTTGCGCATTCGAATGATTGGAGTGAAAATCCTTCCTTGGGAAACCTTTTGCTGCATTCCGATAAGTAGATGGTTGGTATCCCTTCTTCTGCTGGTTCATTCAATATTGTTTCTTATCCTTCCAGGCCTTGGGAAACTCTACCCGCTGTTTATACTAGTCATAGCACATCCATGCTTTCCTGAATACCTCACTCAAGGATTTGGGGTTGTCAAACTCAATTCTATCCCTGTAGGACTGTGGTAAATAGCTTAAGAATCATTGTATTTTTACCTTATCCTCTCGGATGTATGGTACAAACCTTAGTAGTTCCAGAAATTTATTTGTAAGGTCCTCCATTGTCATATTTCCGAGTCGTAACTCATAAAATTCTTTCGTCTTCCTTTCATAATAGATTTCAGAAAGGTATTGTTTCTTAAAATACTTCTTAAAGTCAGACCATTCCAACTATTTCTCCTTTAGGCCCTTGGCCAATTTCAGATCCTGCCACCAAATGCTGGCCTTCCCCTTCAGATTGTAAATGGCCATTTTGACCTTCATGTTGTTGGAATAGTTGTAGATATGGAAGTATTTTTTGATGTCCAACAACCATGCCTCGACTTCTTCTCCTGTCCTGGATTCTCCATCAAAGGTAGCTGGTTTAATCGTTTTAAATTCTCCTTCAAGGTGGTCTACTTGTTTTCTTTTTCTGTCTGGTATAGTTTTGTCTTCAACTGATGGTGTCCCTTCAGATGAACTATCTCCTTTTTGTGTTTCCAGACCAGAATTCTTGGAGGCCCTTTTGCTGACCTCTTCGTCATGGTTATCGTCTTTTGGGTTTTTCTTGGTTACTGTACTACACAACAGGACTTCATTTATCTCTTGTTGTTCCTGTTGTTCTTTCTTCAATTTTTCATTGTCTGCCTTGAAAACCTGCAATTCAACAATAAGATTCCTCATTGTTTCCAACACCTCTGTGGGTGAGCTTCCATCATTGTTTTGTCTTGGATCTCTAGGAGGTCCTTGCTGCGGATTTCCTTCCATCCTGATTTATGCACCCTCCTGAGCTGCCATAAATTAAAAAAACAGAAAGGGATTTCTATTTTTAACCATAAGATTTATTAGTTTTACATAAATCAGAATAAATACTAAGCAACTAATGTGGCCTTGTTCAAGCCCAGTGTTGTAGATTTTGCTTTGATACCATATGTAATATACCTCAAAAACTGTCTGAAAATAAAAATAAAAAATTGTTTGTATAAATATCCTTGAATAGTTTGAGATTCAAGCAAGTAAGCTTTTTGTTATAAAGCTTGAGTTTGAAAGTTTGCAAGAGTCCTTACTGTCGACGACTGTCATTACCATTGAACTTAAAATTTTCTGATTGACGATAAGTGTTTACTCCTCATTTCAATGTTTATTTCAATTCCTGTAATTATAATTACTTTCCTATTTGTTTGTACATATAACCATTACCACAGTCTTAACAACACAAATGAATTTGGGACTTTATGGCCAAATCCTTATGTGTTAGACCCTACAAATAACCCATTACCATATGCTTACAATAAAAATGACTTTGGGGGTTGATGGCCTAGGCCTCATGCGTTAGTCCATACACATAATCACACGATGAAAATGACCAAACAGACTTAGGTAAAAGTAGAGTATTAGTCTATACTCCTCTACGAAAAGTTTAAATATAAATAGATCCCTATAGGTTTTTTTAAAAATAACTGGATACAGGGTAGTGGTTAGGTAAGGCATTCCGGTTAAACTCAGAGTACGAATATTTCATAATCCTCCAATCATATTCAAATTCACCTGCACCATTGGATTACAAGTACTGGGTCTCGCGCTTATTCCATATGCCCACTGGCTGTGACCACAGGCCTAATTAAAATGTCTTTCACATTTCAACATTTTAGCAAGTCATAATCCCCAAAATGGAGCCAAATCAATGGTCCACAAAACTTCATAATCTGATCCCTTCTTTCTTAATCGAACGACTGATGGGATTTCAACGTTTTTCCCTTTGAGTCATCGTGACTCCAACATTATAAAATTCATGATTACCAAATCTCTGAAGTGATCGGACGGTTCACATAACCCACTAAGATGGATGGTTGATGGGATTTCAAGTTTTTCCTTTTGGGTTTTCGAGACTCACAATAGTCCCTTTTGGCATTTCACGACTTCATCATTCTTGTCGTGAGTGTCCTTGACACCTCCAACTCCCGGTATCCGAAAATCCAAAATGAATATTAAGTCATGGTTTCGGTACCGTTGATTAAGGGTAACCCATTTTGTGATGGAAAATTCTATCGTTGGAAGTAAAACACCGTATGGGATGTTCACTTGTTTCAATTCCGAACGAGATATGTAATACTATTTTTAAAAGAATTGCAAGGTTTCCCTTCTGCCTACTTGTAATGGCATACTGGTTATTAAACTATGTTAATTCAATTCACTCCAATAATTTTCCAACATTTCAACCTATAACTTTTCATTAAACACCGATTGATATAAAGATGTGTAAATGTTGTAGATGGTTTATAATAATTCTTGGTATTCGCAAGGTCACTTCCGTACTTTATGTTAGAGATTAATCATTTCACCACCTTATGACAGTGATTCGGTGGTCATCTTGACCCTTCAAGACGTGAGGGTTCACTGTCAAGCGGTGGCCACCTTAGCCTTTGCAGGCCACCAAATACCATCACCGCCCTAATTTAATTTTTTCCTAAGGTCGAAGGGGAAAGTTTTGTTCCTATAAATACTTGAATCATATTGTAATCCACATACAGAGGGTGAGACAAGATCTTGAAAACATTTTTTTGAATTGAACTTGTCACTCTGTGTTTTATTTTACTGAGTTTGTAAACTCTATTCATGTTTTCATTTTTTGGCATTCAGAGTTTATTGGTTCAAGTTTTGTGGAGTTCTCCTGTTCTTGCAAATGCTGAAAACCGAAGTGGCCCCACAACCTGATCAAATTTTTGGTTCAACGATTACTGTTGTATGTTGTTCATGCATCAAGCATTACCAAACGTCGAAACCTGATATTGGCTGGGCCCCACACCTTTTTTCATGATTTTGTGATTCGGCGTTTGACATTGTGTGATGTTTTTCATCAGGAGTTTGTAAACCTCGAAACCTGAAAAGGACAGGGCCCACACTCCATTTTTTTTTCACGATTCGAGAATTGTTGTTTGTGGTGTTGGGTGTTCGTAAACCCCTAAATCCCTAACCCCAAAACCCCGAAGTACTGGGCCCATATTCCATTCACATTCCGGGATTCGGCAAACAGCGTGGTCTTTTATTTTTTGTATTCGACGTTTGTAATCGCCGAAACCCGATTGACC
The DNA here is from genome assembly GCA_009831015.1 of Picea engelmannii. Classification (NCBI taxonomy): domain Eukaryota; kingdom Viridiplantae; phylum Streptophyta; class Pinopsida; order Pinales; family Pinaceae; genus Picea; species Picea engelmannii. The sequence goes on from ML801767.1 coordinate 373,166, forward strand.
TCCATTTTTCACACTTTAAAAATACATATATATATATATATATATATATATCTTAGACACTTGCGATTAGGGCTATCTCCTAAAACAAATCATGACTATTCAGCTGGTACATGGAAGAAATCTTAGTTAATTACTATACTGTGGTGCATGCCTTTACATATTAGAAATGTCCATACATACATATATATATCTATACACTATGGAGTTTTCCATTTGCATTCAATATGTAGGTAAACTCAAATCTGCATCACAATTTACTTGTGGGGTTTTCAACTACGACGCTTTATCTTACTACAGTAGTAATCCAAACCACAGAACAAATCTTCTTTAAGCATTGACTAGTCATATCCTTTCATCTTGTATACTTTCGGGAACTACTATTCATAACAGTAATGAGATGCAGCAAAGATAATCCATTCTGAACTAGTAGAGAGACATTCTAGCAATTCCTAAGTTTGCAATAGGATGCATTCGATCTTTCATCCTTAATATTATTTATAACAGATACAATCTATCAAGTATGTAACTATTTAACATTCAGCCAGAGAAGGGACAGAAATAACATATCTAAAATAATACGTTGAAAGACAAAGGGAACAACCACGTTCCTCCCAACCATAGAACAGGGAAACCAAACTACTTGCCCGATTCACCCCTAGCCTGACCATGAATCCATGAGGTCGAACTTGGAAAATCTTCTCTTCAGCAATGTCATACAACTCCAACAGTTTTCCCTTTCCTCACACTCAAGCAGTGTTCATAACAATAAGTAAATCAAAAGTCTTCTTTCCCAACATACTTAGCAGGATCCTGCCTCCTCTCATATGCTATTTATCATTTTCCCAGGTCTTTTCCCTCCCTTGGGAATTTTCACATATTTCTAAATCCCTGATTTTCAGGGGTTTCCAATGGCCAAATCACTAATTTGCCACTTGTAATAATCAGCCCAGAGGTAGTTCCAACATGTTCCCCACTCATGGAGTCATGGTTAGCTAAATTTAACATGGTTGTTCCATTTGTCCTGCTGCAATCAATATAAAATACTCTATTTCCATACAAGTGTCATAGTCAAATAGTTAGTTGGGTCAAATCAGGTCTCTACCCAATAGTCAAAATAATTAATTACAATTACCAAATTCGAAATTCGAAATTTCCATAAATGGAAAAAATTTTCCAAATTCGAATTTACTAAAAACGGAATAAATTTCCAGCAATTTTAAATTTCAAAAATATTTTATTTTTGGGGATGTCACAAAGAGTTATAGAAAAATGGCATACCTTGTTGAATTTTGGCTTATTCTAGAGAGAGAACTTGTAGAGCGTGCCCCACATGGAACATTTGTTGTATGGATCTAAAAATTTTACAAAGAATAATAAAGACTATACTCTAACCAATAGATTTGGTTTTACTGAATTTGGATATGTTATGAAGAAGTTATGGCATTTTTACCCAAAACACATGTTTTAGACTAGTTGCAAGACTAGCCACAAACCTTATTTTCCATGGAGTGTAACTCCAAATATAAAAAGACCCACAAGCTTAAATTCCTATGACCTTTACTTGGATATGTTTCCTCAATGGCATCCCAATTTCACGATCTGAATCATTCTAGAAAAACAATTATTGTGAAAATGGTGAGATGACCTGTAAATAGCATACCTTAGAAAGCATCATCAAAAGAATTTATCCTCCCTTGAATTTCGGCCTTCTTTACTTCACCTTCCCTCTGAAATTAGGATTATATATCCTTTGGTTACCTCAGTCACCTATAGATATTCAATATGCTCAAGTGTGATTAAAAGTAGAGAGCCTTACCTCTTATTTATACTCTCCAAGTAGCTTCCTTCGAAGCATCTTCTAGGCCAGTTTTTCCACATAGCCACTTTGTCCACATAGTCACCTATGTCCAAATTTGCCCAATTTTCCATTTTTCCATGTATTCAATAGCCACTTGACCACTTAACCCATTTTCCTTGTTTTAGGTTTAACCTTCTTATAACCACTTTCCATAATTATAAATTTCTCTATTTACTTTATTATTTAAATAATCCTCCTTGACTTTGTCACTTTACTTTATTATTTAAATAATCCTCTTCAATTTTGTCACTTCACTTTATTATTTAAATAATCCTATTTGACATTGTCACTTCACTCTATTATTTAAATAATCCTCTTTGACTTTGTCACTTCACTTTATTATTTAAATAATTTATTCTTTGGAAGCACTTTGACTTCTTTGACCTTTTGGGGTTTCAATCCAATCATATAAGGATCCTTCAACTTCGTAAGGCCATAAATCTCAAAGTGTAAGAAGTTATGTGATGTTCCACATACCACTGGAAATGGCATGGCATGTACTATCCATGTAGAATAGTCTTACCTAAAAATATATCAAAACACATACCATTATACATCAAACAAACTTTGGTCCATTACCCAAACCTTTGTGCTACCATAATTCGATACCATACTTTGTTCAAGGGTTGACATTAGTGAAAACCAACACAATTAATCAACAATCTTCCCCTTTGGCATTGATGGAAACAGTCTGATGAAATACTGAAATCATATCACTCATGCTCCCCCTGGAACCATGGTTGCATATATGTATCAATGCTTCCCCTAGAACCATGCCTTTGTCCTCTGCATCTGATAAATATCTCCCCCTTTGTCATCAATGGCAAAGGTATCTTTCCATTTGGGGCTTCTCCCCCCAACTGACTCATATGATATCCCAAACTGAATTGTCCTCTTTATGGTGCTTCCTCAAGTACATCTAAGACATATAATATAAGCATTCAAAAGCATTTGTTTTGGAGTAGAAATAACTCTGAGTCTCTCAGGAAGATACTCAAAGGATTCCCTTTGAAGTGGTTTTGTAAAGATGTATGCCACTTGTTCTTTTGTGCCCACATATTCAACTCTAATGTTCTTTTTTGCAACCTATTCCCATAGAAAGTGATACTTTATTGGAATGTTCTTTGTCTTGAAGTGCATCAATGGGTTCTTTGAGATACTAATGGAACTTGTATTATCACAATAGATTGGAATGGGATAATCATACTCAACATGTATACCTGTCATAGTTTTTTTCATCCATAGAACCTGTGTACAACATGTTTCTATTGCAATATACTTTGCCTCGGCTGTAGATAAAGATACTGATGATTGTTTCTTTCTTAACCATGATACTAAAAACTCATCCAAGTAGAACTCTGATCCACTGGTGCTCTGTCAGTCATCAATGTAGCCTACCTAATCTACATCTGTGTAGGAAATAAGTGATAGATCCTTTCCTTTTGGATACCATAATCAAAACTCTTTTGTTCCTTTGAGATATCTGAAAATCCTCTTCATTGCTAATACATTTGATTCCTTTGGTGTTGCATGAAATCACGCCACATGTCCAACTACCTGCATTACATCTGGCATGGATGTTGTCACATATAGTAGGCTACCAATCATTGACCTGTATTGCCTCTGATCTGTAGACTTTGAATCATCATCTTTGCTCAACTTGCAATTAGTTTGCATGGGAGTGATAATTGGTTTGCAATCTTCTATTCCAAACCTCTTTAGAATTTCTCTGATATAATTGGTTTGAGAAACAAAATTCCTTGGTTACCTTGACGTATCTGAAGACCCAAAAATAAGGATAGTTCTCCAAGTAATGACATTTCAAATTCATTATGCATCTTCTTTGAAAATTTATGGCTTAACCTGTCATCAGTACTTCCAAAAATAATATCATCAACACAAACTTCAATTAATAAAATACTATCTTGAGTTACCTTGATGTAGAGGTTGTTGTTTGCACTTCCTTTTCTGAACCCTTCCCACTGTAGATATTTATCCAATATACAATACCATGATCTAGGATCCTATTGTAGACCATACAAGGCCTTCTTTAACTTACACACATAATATGCATTCTCTAACAACTCAAATCCTTCTAGTTGTTCAATGTTGACTTCTTCTTCAAGTTCTCCATTCAGAAAAGATGATTTTATGTCCATCTGATTCACTTTAATATTTTTGGAGAATCCATAAACTAAAAGAAACCAAATTTCTTCCATTCTGGCAATTGGGGAAAATGTATCTTCAAATTCGATTCCTTCAACCTGTGAATATCCTTAACATACAAATCTATCTTTGTTCCTTATAACATGTCCATATTCATTCCATTTATCCCTATATACCCACTTTGTGTTGATCCCATTCTTATCCTTTGGTCTTGGAACCAATTCCCAAGTGTCATTTTTCTCTATTTGATCCAATTCTTCATCCATGGTCTTATTCCAAAACTCATCCTTGCTGGCCTCTTCAAGATAGGTTGGTTCAATCGTAGATCATAGTGCTACGTGTGTTTGTTCTGGTGAATGGATTCTTCTTCTAGTCTCAACTCCTGCATCTTTGTTTTCGATAATCTGATCTGAAGGATGATTCTTATGTACTCGTTTGATAGGTGTCTTTGGAGGCACTTGCTGAACATTCTCTTTTGATTCTGACAGATCCTCTTCATCTTCCCCTTCTACTTCTTTTTCATCTTCTTCTTCTTCTTCGTAAAGTTGTTCTATTGATTCATTTTCTTCTTCCTTTAATTCTTGTCTACATGTTTCATCAATTGTTACGTTGATGCTTTCCACAAATTTGTTCAATATGAGGTTGTAACACTTGTATTCTTTCCTTGTACTTGAGTAACCAACAAGTACTCCTTTGTCCACACGAGAGTCAAACTTTTTCATTCTAGCATCTTCTCTTTTGATGTATCATTCGCTTCCAAAAACTCTGAAGTTCTTCACATTTACTGGTCTTACTTTCCGTACCTCATAGGGAGTTTTGTCATTGTTGTTTTTTAGCATTACTCTTTTTTGAATGTGAACTATTGTATGCACTACCTGTGTCCAAAAGATATATGTCAATTTGGAATCCATTAGCATTGTTCAGGCCATTTCATGTATTGTCGTGTTCTTTCTTTTAACAAGTCCATTATGTTGAGGTGTCCTAGCAACAGAGAATTTCCTTTCTATTCCATGCCTGTTGCATTAGTCCATAAATTCATTTGAAGTGAACTCTCCTCCATTATAAGATCTCAAGGATTTGATTTCTGAATCAATTTCATTATCAACCATTTCCTTGTAGACCTTGAAGTTTTCAAAAGCTTATGAATTATTCCTCAGAAAGAAAACTACAATCATTCTTGTATAATCATCAACTAATAACATAAGTATTTCTCACATTTTAAACCTTTTTTTGTAGTTTTTCCAACTAGATCAATATGCACAATTTCTAGTGGTCTTTTCATTGAGTATTCTTTTGATTTAAAACTGGTCTTTGTTTTCTTTCCTTGTTCACAATGCTTGCATAAAGTGTTGGTTGGTTTCGTTATCTGGGGAATTTCTCTAACTGCTTCCCTTTTGTTGACTTTGACAAGGTTATAAAAATGTATGTGACCCATTCTTCTATGCCATAGCCAAATTTCATCTTCCTTTCCTAGGAAACACTTTTCATTTCCAATTTCACTTAATATGTATCTGTTGCTTGAAGTTCTCGTAGTTGTTGCAATCAATTTTCCTGAATGTTATTTTCTTATATCACACTTTTGTGAATCAAAAGTAACTTTATGACCTTGGTCACACATTTGACTCACACTTAGAAAATTATGTTTCATATCTTCTACTAGTAGAACATTTTCTACCTTGGTATTCTTGTTCCTAATTCTGACTGTGCCTTTTCCAATGATTTTAGTTGAATCATCATTTTTGAAGGAGATTTGTCCATCTCTTTCCTTTATTAGTGTAAGAAACTTTTCTCTATTACCTGTCATGTGTTTTGAACAGCCAATGTCAACATAACAACCACATTTCTTCTGCTTAGATTGTAGAGCAGGTGTGCATTCTTCATTTCTATATTGATTATGCTTTCTTATTCATGTCCTTTTTTGAGGTTCTTGTCTATGACTATTGTTGTTTTGTTGTGGTTCTCTAGGAGGGACTGTCATTCTACAATATTTTTCCATGTGTCCAAAGTTGTTACATTTGTAGCATTCCACTTCATTGCTCAAATATTCAAACACGTTGTAACTTCTTCTCTATGTTTCACTAGGCCTTCTTGGATAACCCTTTTGTGTATGAACTTCAAAGTTGTTTATGTTCATGTTGTTATCTCTGCATTTCAAAAATTTGTGTCAAAAATTATTACATGCATAGCATAAACCAAAGAAGATATTTTGATACCTTGGAGTTGAAGATCTTCTCAAAGGAGGTACTCTTATGAATCCTTCTTCTTCTCGAGGCCTATATGTTTCTGTCGATTTTTTATTCTGAAATAGGAATCTTCTCGGTGGAGGAGTGTCCCTATAATTTTCTTTGTAGACCTTCCTATCTACTTTAATTGTTTTTGCATAGATTTTTGGATATGTTTCTTGTTATGTTGTTTTGGAGCTTGATCCCTTTTCTTTCTGATTGTATCCAATTCCGGGCCTATCATGATGAGATTTTTGACTATTGATAATGTCATTCAAAAATTTTGAGTTGTTCTACATATTTTTCTTTTGAAGATCCTTTCTTAATGTGACAATTTCTTCTTCCAAATTTCCAATGATCTTGTCTCTTCCTTCTATCTGTTATTTGAGTGCTTCTTCAATTATTTTATCTTCTTCAATTTGAACCTTCAAATTTGTGATACTTGTTTCTAGTTCTTGAGTGTCTTGTTTCTTGTATAGTTCTTCTTGTAGTTTCTTTTTTTTCTTCTTTTCTCTTCTGATAACTTCTATGTCGCACAACAATTATTATCGATAGTCAACTTCTTCCCCTTCATATTATTCTTCGACCTCTTCATATTCTTCTTTGGCCTCTCCATATTATTCTTTGGAGTCTTATTTGTTAGAGTCTTCTACTTCCATGAATAAAACTCTTTCTGTCTCACTTTCACTGACTTCATCTTCATCTGATGATGAGATTTATTCTTTGGTGCATAATTTTTTCTTGAAAACTTTATTTGTGGTTCTTTTTCCTTTATATGTTTATTTTCTATTTGAGTAACCTTTATCATTTCTCTTTTTCTTATGAGGACATTTGTTAGAAAAATGACCAATACCATCACAATTAAAACAACTCAAAGGAATCTTACCTCTATACCTTCCGTTGGTTCCCTTATTCAATATTTTGACAAAGTTGACCTCTTCTTCATCATCTTTCGAGACATCACTATTGTCGCTGTCTTATTTTTCTTTTTTCTTTCCCTTTTTCTTTGACCTTTTGGATGCTTTGAAGGCTTCTTCTTTTATATATGGATTTTACTTTTTAGTTCTCATTTCATATGCTCTAAATATTCTATGTAGTTTGTCCATGCTTATTGAGTTTAGATATGCTCTTTCTTCTAGTGTTGATATCTTAGGGTCAAATCTCATAGGAAGAGATCTTAGTACCTTTTGAAGAATTACAGATTCTTTGATTTCTTCCTCCAATCCCAAGATTTCATTTACTGTTTCATCGACTTGTAAAAAGTAAGCTCCAATATTCTCATATTCCTTCATCTTTAGTTGTTCGAACCGACCTTTGTAATTTTGAAGCTTTGCTGCTTTGAATTTTGAATCTCCTTCATAAATATTACAAAGTTTGTCCCAAATATCTTTAGTGGATTTACAATGTGCAACTTTGGTGAATATCGATTCTCCAAGACCATTCAAAAGTGCATTTGTGGCTTTGGAATTATTCTGACCGAGTTTCACTGCTTTGTCATTTGTCAGCGGAACTGTTGTTGTTGTGTATCCATCTACAATTGATTGCCAAATTTCAAATCCTTGTGCATGTATATATGTCTTCATCCTTATGCTCCAAAATGCATACTTATGTCCATCAAACTATGGTATTCCATTTTTATACATGTTGTTTCTCTCCATGATCTACCTTTCAGTGGTTAAAATGATTTATGAAGGACCTGCTCTCATACCAATTGTTGGATTACTGAGAGGTGGGGTGAATCAATAATAAATCAATCTAATCATTTTTAACCATATAATGCAAGTGTTATATCATTGTATCATTATCATCAAATATTTGCAGAGTAAATAAACAATGAAAAAATGAACAATCATACACATACACAATATGTTGGATTACTAAGAGGGGGGATGAATCAATAATATAGCAATATAATCCTTTTTAACCATATAATCCAAGTCTTATGTCAATGTAGAATTATCATCCAATAAGTGCAGACTAAATACGTAATGAACAAATGAACAATAATACACATACAAAGTACACTAGTGTTTTACGTGGAAACCCAAAGCGGGAGAAAACAACATAATGTTTTTTCTTATATTTCTTGAAGAATTACATTCATTGGAAGCACCAAATTCCTTCATTTTCCAGCTACAACTAGAAGGAGGATCCAACCCCCTTGTTTCTCAGGCTACAACCCGAGGGATGCTCCAACTCCCCTATTCTCTGGATACAACCAGAAGGAGGCTACAACCCCCTATGTTATCTAGATACAATCGGAAGGTGGCTACAACCACATGTCCTTTCCCCATCCAACTTCCATGAGGTATAAGTAGAATGATGGAACCATTGTCACACTATCACTATGAGATACACCACTATAAATATGTACCAATAAACCTGAACCATGCATCAACCATGCATCAACCTGTAATTAACTTGTACCATAAACAAGTGCATCAACCATGCACCAACATGTACCAAACAACATGTAATCAACATGTACCATAAACAAGTGCATCAATCATGCACTAACCTATACAAAACATGTACCATGAACAAGTGTATCAACCATGAACGAAACCTGTAAAAATAACATATCACAACAACATGTCCAAACAACCTATCACAACAATCTATCTCATCAATATTATCAACCAAATCATATCTACTCACCAAGAAAAATATCAAATATGTGCATCAACCAACCATAACACAACAACTCATAATCATCACCAAGATCAATATGTGCTTCTAGTAATATATCAATACAAGTATGCTACATCATCCATAAACCATGTGTCAATAGTACTACTAACAATGCCTCCAACCATTTACCAATCATGTATCAACTACTCATCTACTATGAATCATCAATAATTACCAACACCATCAACTATACACCTCTTGTATGTGCCTACTCATCAACTACTTGTCTCAACCATGTACACAACATGTACCTTAACCAAAATACCCCATCAATTTCATCATCCAAATATGATTTGTAACTCTGTAATAGACCTGGTGTATATGATCACATACCTGCAAACCTTTCTTAAGTTTCACAACAAGAGACTAGAATTTTCATCAAACTTTTCTTTAGTCTCACATGACTAGTTTGGGATTAGTCAACAAACCTAAGTTGAAATAATCATAACTATGTACCTGTAATGAATAAATATCTGAAAATAGTACACAATGTTCTTCAGTTTGTTTAGTGCAATTCCTCTAGGTGTCACTACTTGGAACCTCTCATAAAAGGATTTATAGAAAAAATGACATACCTTGCTAAATTATGGTTTATTCTAGAGAGTGACCTTGTAGAGCGTGCCCCACATGAAATATTTTTTGAATGGATATGAAAATTTTATGAAGAATACTAAAGACTATACTATAACTAACACATTTTTTCTTACTGAATTTGGATCTGTTATGAAGAAGTTATGATGTTTTTACCCAAAACACCTGTTTTAGACTAGTTTCAGGACTAGCCACCAACCCTATTTACCACAGAGTGTAACTCCAAAAATACAACAACCCACAAGCTAAAATAAAAAAAATAAAAAAATACTTGGATATGTTTCCTCAATGGTGTATCAATTTCACAGTCTGAATCATTCTAGAAAAAAATGTATTGTGAAAATGGTGAGATGACCTATAAATAACATACCTTAGAAAGCATCATCAAAAGAATTTATCCTCCCTTGAATTTCGGCCTTCGTTTCTTCACCTTCCCTCTGAAATTCAGCTTAGATTGTTGGATTACGGAGAGGGGGGGTGAATCAATAATAGAGAAATTGAATCCCTTTTAACCATATAATCCAAGTGTTATATCAATGAAGAATTATCATCCAATAACTGCAGAGTAAACAAGAAATGAACAAATGAGCAATCATACACATACACAGTACACCATTGTTTTATGTGGAAACCCAAATTGGGAGAAAACCATAGAATGGTTTTTCTTATATGTCTTAAAGAATTACATTCATTGGAAGAACCAACTTCCTTTGTTTTCCAACTGCAACTGGAAGGAGGCTCCAACCCTCTAGTTTCTCAGGCTACAACCTGAGGGAAGCTCCAACTCCCCAATTCTCTGGCTACAACCAAAAGGAGGCTACAACCCCCTATGTTCTCCATCTACAACCAGAAGGTGGCTACAACCACCTATCCTTGCCCCGTCCTGCCACCCTGAAGTAGAAGTAGAATGATGGAACCACTGTCACACTATCACTGTGAGATATGATGCTGTAAACCTGTACCAATAAATATGAACCATGCATCAACCATGCATCAACCTGTACCATAAAAAATTGCATCAACCTATAATCAACCTGTACCTTAAACAAGTGCATCAACCATGCATCAAGCTGTAATCAACCTGTACCTTAAACAAGTGCATCAACCATGCACCAACCTGTAATCAACCTGTACCATAAACAAGTGCATCAACCATGCACCAATCTGTAATCAACCTGTACCATAAAAAAGGGCATCCAACCATGTACGAAGTATGTACCAATCATGTGTCAACTACTCATCAACTATGACTCATCAATATGTACCAACATCATCAACTATACACCTCATGTATGTGTGCCAACTCATCAACTACTTGTCTCAACCATGTACTCA
>ML801767.1:384338-395055 GCA_009831015.1 Picea engelmannii
CAAATCTGATTTGTAGCTCTGTAATAGACCTGGTGTATATGATCACATTCCTGCAAACCTTCCTTTACTTTAAAAACAAGAGACTAGCATTTTCATCAAACTTTTCTTTAGTCTCACATGCCTAGTTTTGGATTAGTCAACAATCCTAACTTGAAGTAATCATAACTTTGAACCTGTAATATATAAAGATTTGAAACAGATACAAAATCTTCTTCAGTGTGTTTTATACAATTCCACCAATTTTCACTACTTGTAACCTCTCAGAAAAGGAGTTATAGCAAAAATGACACACCTTGCTGAATTCTAGCTTATTCTAGAGAGCGACCTTGTAGAGAGTGCCCCGCACAAACTAGTTGATGAATTGATCTAACACTATTAAAAAAAATACCAAATACTATACCCTAACCAACACATTTGGTCTCACTGAATTTATAGTTGTTATGAATAAGTTATGATGTTTTTACCCAAAACACCTGTTTTTGACTAGTTTCAGGACTGGCCACAAACCCTATTTTCCACAGAGTTTAACTCCCAAAATACAACGACCCACAAGCTGAATGTTTTACCACAGATACTTGGATATGTTTTCTCACTTGCATAGCAATTTTAGGATCTGAATCATTATATAAAAAAATTTATAGAAAAAATGGTGACATGACCTGTAAATAACATACCTTAGAAAGCACCATCAAAATAATTTATCCTTCCTTGCATTTCGGCCTTCCTTTTGATGCAGGAGCATCACAACAACAAGAAAGCATGGAAAAAAATTCCAACGCATTTTGGCACATGATGAATTTTTTGAAATGTTTTGAAGTTTGATACGCCAAACTTAAATGTAATAATTAAGAAAGAACATACTTGTAGATTGTAATCAGACCTTGAGCGTCCCGCTATCGTCTAAAGGACTAAGAGGCATTTATGCTAGTAAATGTAAGTAGGTGTCTTTGACTTCTTATATTAGACAGTTTTAGGAGCCTGAGGGAAAACATATATAGACACCCTCACTTGTATCATTGTAACATTAGCAACATAATCAAGCAAGAGAGCATAGAGAAGAAGAAGCAGAAAGATGTGTAGAAGAACCCATGTACAGAAATTATGAGATTAATATATGAAGCTTGATTCAGACTCATGGTGTTCAAATACTTTATGTGTATGCATGATTGGATGTTATGCTCATGATTGTTTTACTCTCTGTTATGCATTTTCTTTGTTGCGTGAATGTATGATTTCATGTTGAATGTCTGAAATCTAAAGAGAGGGAGAGTAAAGAATGAGTTTCAATTGTTTCTCTGTCTGAGCAAGATTTTTCCTGGAAGGAGTGCAGTGAAATTGTTTGCAAGGTGTGTGTTGACAGAAGTCAGAGTTCGTATCTGCAAGCTCAGGAGGGATAACATTGTTCTCATTCTCGCAGCAGTGCAATTTGAGCACAGGAGTCGTGCAAGGAGTGTGCAGGCCGAGTGAAGTCTCAGAGTTACAACCTGAGCGAAATGGTTGAAAGACTGTTGTCATAGGGAGTGTGAAAAGTCAAAGAGGTTCAAATACTTGGAAGTATTTGAAGAATTTCCGCAAGGAGTGCATGCAGGAGTCTTCTTGAAGACTCGAGTTGTGGAGAAAGCTTAGGAGGGATAGAGTCTTCTAAGTTGTCGAAGAGAAGCCCAAGAGGGCTAGTGCCTTGAAGTATTGGAAGGAGGTGCAGTGATGTTGTTTTGCTGGTGGGCAAGTTTTGTGAAGGCATACTTGTTCATTTTTCAAGAGTTTTCAAAGAGGCATTGGACGGTCGGAATTCTCCGTGGACAATTCATGAAGTTTCGAGGGCCATCAGATATTGCAGAGGAGCAGGGAAGTTACGGTAAGCATTTTTCTAAGTGCAATCTCAGGAGAATCAGACCGTAGGATTTACACCAATAAGGGTTGTTGGATCACTCACGAAATCTCATTTCATGGATTTTCTAGTTGAAGGTTTAAAACCTTTGCATCAAGATTCGTGAGGTCGTGAAAGGCGAAGTCCCAAAATAGCGAAAGAATCTGAGCCGTTCGATTGGAAGGACATGTGTCACAAGATCCTCTCTATCGGGGATTCGAACATCGGAGTTCAGAGAGGGAATTCATTCAACTTTGCGAGTGGAAAAGTCATGAGAGAATCGCAGCCGTCCATTCAAAGAGGAAAGGTGGCAGAGATCTAGGGATATCATGAACTCAGAGGTTCGTAGGGTGAGAGCCCAAGAGTTGGGTGCTCCAAGTCACAAAGTCGCGAAATCGTGAGGAGCAAGGAACACCGTAGGATCCAGGTCATGGGAGGACTGTTGGATCAAGAACCCCATCACATATTGCACATTCAGGGGTTCGGAGGCTGAAAGGAGTTGTTTTCGACATCAGAATTTGTGAAGTGCCGAAAGCCGAGCACAAGGGACATGTGGTCGAACCATAAGGTGGGCTCGGGAAATAGACAGGCGGACACACGTGACCTAGTGGAAGGAGTCAACACTCCATTGAATTTTCGCATCTCGGGGATTCGCAAGATAAGAGTACGAGAGCTTGACATTGAAACTTGCGAAGTCATGAGTAGCGAGAACGCGAGGAGAAAAGTCAACATCGCTTCTTGGGGTTTCATGAAAAGTACAAGGTTGGACACCACAACTCGCTAAGGTGCGAGTAACGAGAGGTGCTAGCGGTTAGCCTAGTCAGTGATCACGCAAGGAAGGTGTTGACAAAAGAAGAGCTATACCCATTTCATGATCTCGGGTATTGCGGGATTGAAAAGGAAGAGTCGGGAGTCACGACTCACGAACTCGCAAGTGGCGAGTTGTGACAAGAACCTTTGGAATTGGGCCTTGGTCATAGCACTGTGGTCGCACGAAAAGGCGGAGCTCGCGCCTAGTGCTATTTTCATAGGGGAGCTTCCAAAAGGACCTGTGGATCGATTAAATTGAGATTCCAGCAAGGAATCGAAAGAGCTGATTCGGCTCAAAGGAGACAAAGAATGATCTTGTGAGCGGATCTCGGTCTGAGGGCCGATAGGTCTACATCAATTTTGGTATCAGAGCCTTACTCTGTTTGTATACTTCAGACAGGGGAAGCGATAAAGAAATATCATCCATGCCACCGAGAAGAAGAGACAAAAAAACACCCAATCCGCCAGAGGAAAGGGAAATGCCAAGAGGAAGGGGTCGGTAGGTGCCAAATCAATCCATGGAAAGAGAGATGCGTGATATACATGCCAGGCTCGTGGACATGGAGACAACACAAAGGTGCATAACAGGTATTGGAAATGTCAGTGATTTCGAAAGTGAAAATGAAGATGGACATGAAGGAGAAGAAGTCACAACAGAGGATGCAGCAAATGAACGCTTGATTAGGGTTGTTGCAAGAATGGGTGCTAGGGAAAAAATGGATATTCCAATATATGAAGGAAACCTAGATGCTGAAGAGATTCTAGACTGGATTAGAGCTCTGGACACATATTTTGACTATGAAGATGTCGAGGAAGACAAAAGGGTCAAACATGTTGTCACAAGATTGAAAGGACATGCAGCATTATGGTGGGATGAGCTACAAGCTGACAGGTGCTGCAAAGACAAGTAGAAAATCAAGAGTTGGGATAGGATGATCGCGAAGATGAAGGTGAAATTCATTCCCAGGGATTACCAGATTACTCTGTTTTGGAGAATGCAAAATTTGAGATAGAAGATGATGTCAGTGAAGGAGTACATTGAAGAATTCTACAGGTTGAACATTAGGGAAGGTCATCGCGAAAGTGATGATGAAAAAGTTTCTAGATACATGAATGGTCTAAGATATGACATTCAGGATGAGATAAGCATGATGACCATTCGAACGGTGGAAGATTCTTATTAGATGGCTCTAAAAGATAAAGAGAAGCTGAGCCGAAAACAAGGTCAAAGAGGTCAAGGCAGAAGTCAAGCCAGAGGCAAATCAACTGCCTAGGATAGAAATCAGAAACCCAAGGAAGACTGGAAGAAACCTCAGATTCAAACTGAGAGAGGTGGAAGCTCACAGAGAGGGCAACATACCAAACAGAGAGGTCAGTACGCTGATGGAAACATTTTTCCTCGTATTAGAGGTAGAGGAAGAGGAAGAGGTGGAGTGGTGAAATGCTTCACATGTGGAAAGGTCGGACATAAATCTTATGAGTGTCCAGACAGAAAGAAAGAAGGTGGTGAGACTCACATTTCCGAAGCACAAAGAAGGAATGTTGAGGCAGAATATGCTGAAGGTGGAAGATCATTGATGATGCGAAAAGTTCTCTTAACGCTAGAGAAGCAGGTGGAGAGTTTGGTCCAAAGGAACAGTCTTTTTCAGACCACTTTCAAGACCAAAGATAGGGTATGCAAGGTCATTGTGGATAGTGGTAGCATAGACAATCTCGTTTCTATAGAGATGGTAGAAAAGCTGGAGTTGGAGACAGTTGAACATCCAAGCCCATACAGAGTTTTGTGGCTACAAAAAGGACATCAGGTAAATGTCACTAAACAATTCTTAGTTGAGTTTAAAATAGGTGGATATAGAGATGAAATTCTCTGTGATGTTATTCCCATGGATGTTTGTCATCTATTGCTGGGTAGACCGTGGCAATATGACAGAAATGTGATTCATGATGGGAGGAAAAACACATACACCCTAGAGAAGAATGGGAGAACTCACATGTTGCTTCCAATCAAAGACAAAGAGGTGAAACCTGAAGTAAGCAATGTTGTACTTCTCATGAGTGGGAAGGAAATTCTTACAGAGGTTAAGAAGGAGGAACTGAAATTCATTGTGGTCAGGAAGCCTAAAATGTTTTTAACCAGTACAAGGGTAGACGATTTACCGGAAGAGGTTCAGAAAATGTTGGAAGAGTTTGCTGACATAGTAGTGGATGAACTACCTCGTTCGTTGCCACCGATCAGAAGTGTGAGTCATCATATTGATCTCATACCTAGAGGTAGTTTACCAAACAAAGCAACATACAGATTGACGCCGCAAGAGAATTAAGAAGTCAAAAGACAGGTCCAGGATTTAATGGACAAAGGGTTGGTTAGAGAAAGCTTGAGTCCATGTGATGTTCCGATAGTGCTCAGTCTGAAGAAAGACGGAGGCTAGAGGATGTGTACTGACTCAAGTGAAATCAACAAGATAACCATTAGGTACAGATTTCCATTGCCAAGAATGGATGATTTGATGGATTGCTTGAGTGGGGACAAATTTTTTTCGAAGATTGATTTGAAAAGTGGATATCACAAGATTCGTATGAGAGAAGGTGATGAAGGAAGATAGCCTTCAAGACCAATGAAGGGTTGTATGAATGGCTTGTTATGTCATTTGGCTTAACAAACACACCAAGTACTTTCATGAGGTTGATGAACGGAGTCTTGAAGGAGTTCATTGGAAAATTTGTCATTGTGTATCTTGATGACATACTGATTTTCAGTAAAATAGAGGCAGAGCATCTGAAACATTTGGTTATAGTGACGAAAAGGCTACAGCAAGAGAAGTTGCTGATAAATATGAAGAAATCATCATTCATGAAGACAGAGCTCATTTATTTGGGGTTTGTTATTTCTATAGATAAGTTGAGGATGTATCTAGATAAGGTGGAGGTAATTAAGAATTGGCCATCACCGAAGAGTATATTTGAGGTGAGAAGTTTTCATGAATTGGCTAGTTTCTACCGGAAGTTCATCAGAAATTTCAATGGAATTAGTGCACCAATGATGGACACAGTCAAGAAGAGACACAAGTATTTTCACTGGACAAAAGAGGCTGAGAAAAGCTTCAATTTGTTGAAAAGGAAAATCACGGAACAACCAATTCTGGTGTTACCTAATTTCAAAAAGACATTTCAAGTAAAATGTGATGCAAGTGGATTTGCAATAGGGGCAGTCTTGAGCCAAGAAGACTGGTCGATAGAATACTTCAATGAGAAGCTGAATGAAGCAAAAGTGAAATACTCCACGTATCACAAGGAGTTCTATGCTATTATTCAGGCATTGAAGAAATGGAGACACTATTTGATCCCGAAGGAGTTTGTCTTATATAGTGACAATCATGCTTTGCAATTTGTGACTCAACAGGAGAAGTTGAATAAAAGACATGTTAAATGGGTTGAATACATGCAAAACTTTACTTTTGTAACTAAGCATATTTCTAGAACTGCTAACAAAGTTGTTGATGCTTTGAGTAGGAAATGTTTGTTATTGCAGCAGTTCAGAGTCAAAACTTTGGGTTTTGATAACCTCAAGGAAATGTACCTAGATGATCCATATTTTAAAGAGGCATATGAAGCAACTAAGAATCCAATTCTCAGGGACAGAAGTCAATGGACATAATAGATGATCCAGGAAGGATTATTGTTTAAGGGTAACCAACTTTGTATTCCAAAATGCTCCATGAGGGAGAATTTTCTAAAGGAGAAACACAGTGGAGGATTGGTCAGACATTTCGGTCATGACAAAACGTTCTCAAAGTTAAACAAGTCATATTTTAGGCCAGGAATGAGAGAAGACATCAAAATATTCATGGACAAATGTAGAATTTGTCAGCATTCAAAAGGAAAGAGGAAGAATGCAGGCTTATATCAACCGTTACCCATACCTGAGAGGGCGTGGGATGCGGTAAGCATGGACTTCATATTGGGGCTGCCGAGAACACAAAGAGGGTTTGACTCGATCTTTGTAGTGGTAGATAGATTTTCTAAGATGGAACACTTTATACCATGTCAGAAAACTAGTGACACAACTCACATTGTGAATCTGTTTTTCAAAGAAGTCATTCGACTTCACGGCTTACCAAGGAGCATAGTTTCGAATCGAGACACCAAGTTCGTGGGACACTTCTAGGGAACCTTATGGAAAAAGCTAGGAATGAACTTGTTGTTCATTTTAGCTTATCATCCTCAAACGGATGGACAGAAAAAAGTTGTGAACAGAAGTTTGGGAGACTTGCTGAGGAGCTTGGTGACAGAACACCACAGTCAGTGGGACAATATTCTGCCACAGGCAGAATTTGCATATAATGACTCACTAAACAGAAGCACAGGGAAGAGTCCATACCAAATTGTTTATGGGATGCAGCCAAGAGGAGTTTTGGAATTGAGAGATTTAGAACAGGATGAGATAAGAAGTGCTAGTGCAAAAGATTTTGTCGAAGCCATGAAGCAACTTCACAGCCAGGTGAAGGAGAGATTACATAACTCAAGCCAAGAGTATAAGCGCAAAGTAGATCAACACAGGAGACAACTTCAATTTGAGTTTGGTGATTTGATTCTGGCACATATAAGAAATGAAAGGTTCCCGAAGGGGACATATAACAAACTAAAGATGAAGAAGATTAGACCATGTAAGGTCTTGAATAAATTTGGGGCAAATGCTTCTGAAATTGAATTACTCAATGGGATCGGAATTTATACGATATTCAACATCTTAGATTTGTACCCTTACAAAGATGAGGAAGCAGAAGAAGGTAGTGAACAACCAAAGGTTCAATGGACTAAACAGATGCCAATTGCAGAGAAACCACAAATGGAAAGCATACTGGACAAACGAGTTAGTAAGAGGACCAGAAGAAGGGAATATATTGAATACTTGGTCAAGTGGAAGGGACATGCAGTTGAATATGCCAGCTGGGAGAATGAAGCAGAGATCTAGAAGCATGGACAGACCATGCGAGAGCTCATGGATAGGAGCCCATGAAAATTTTCAAGCGAGGAAGTATGATGCAGGAGCATCACAACAACATGCAAGCGTGGGACAAAACGCCAACAAATTTTGGCACATGATGAATTGTTTGAAATGTTTTGAAGTTTGATATGCCAAAATTAAATGTAATATTTAAGAAAGAGCGTACTTGTAGATTGTAATCAGACCTTGAGCATCCCACTCTCATCTAAAGGACTAAGAGGCATTTATGCTAGTAGATGTAAGTAGGTAGCTTTGAATTCTTAGATTAGATAGTTTTAGGAGCCGGAGGGAAAATAGATATAGACACCCTCACTTGTATCATTGTAACATTAGCAGGATAATCAATCAAGAGAGCATAGAGAAGAAGAAGCAGAAAGCTGTGTAGAGGAACCCATGTACATAAGTTCTGAGATTAATATATGAAGCTTGATTCAGACTCATGGTGTTCAAATACTTTCTATGTATGCATGATTGAATGTTATGATCATGATTGCTTTACTCTCTGTTATGCATTTGCTTTGATGCGTGAATGTATGATTTCATGTTGAATGTCTGAAATCAGAAGAGAGGGAGAGTAAGGAATCAGTTTTAATTGTTTCTCTGTCTAAGCAAGAGTTTTCCTGCAAGGAGTGCAGTGAAATTGTCCACAAGGTGTGCGTTGATAGAAGTCAGAGTTCATCTCTGCAAGCTCAAGAGGGATAACATTGTTCTCATTCTCGTAGAAGTGGAATTTGAGCACAGGAGCCATGCAAGGAGTGCGCAGGCTGAGTGAAGCCTCAGAGTTACAACCTGAGCGAAATGGTTGAAAGACTGTTGTCGTAGGGAGTGTGCAAAGTCAAAGAGGTTCAAATACTTGGAAGTATTTGAAGAATTTCCACAAGGAGTGCGTGCAGGAGTCTTCTTGAATACTCGAGTTGTGGAGAAAGATCAGGAGGGATAGAGTCTTCGAAGTTTTCAAAGAGAAGCTCAAGAGGGCTAGTGCCTTGAAGTATTGGAAGGAGGCCCATTGACATTGTTTTGCTGGTGGGGAAGTTTCGTAAAGTCATACTTGTTCATTTCGCAAGAGTTTTAAAAGAGGCATTGGATGGTCGGAATTCTCCGTGGAGAATTCACGAAGTTTCGAGGGCCATCAGATCTTGCAGAGGAGCAGGGAAGCTATGGTAAACATTTTTCTAAGTGCAATCTCGGGAGAATCAGACAGTAGGATCTGAGCCAACAAGGGTCGTTGGATCACTCGCGGAATCTCATTTCATGGATTCGTGAGTTGAAGGTTTAAAACCTTTGCATAAAGATTCGCAAGGTCATGAAAGGCGAAGTCCTGAAATAGCGAAAGAATCTGAGCCGTCCGATTGGAAGGACACATGTCACGAGATCCTCTCTACTGGGGATTCAAACATCGGAGGTCAGAGAGGGAAGTCCTTCGACTTTGCGAGTGGCGAAGTTGTGAGATAATCATAGCCATCCATTTGAAGAGGAAAGGTGGTGGATATCTAGGGATCTCGTGAACTCGGAGGTTCGTAGGGTGAGAGCCCAAGAGTTGGGTGCTCCAAGTCACGAAGTTGCGAAATTGCATAGAGCAAGGACCACCATAGGATCCAAGTCACGGGAGGACCATTGGATCAGGAACCCCATCACATATTGTGCATTCGGGGGTTTGGAGGTTGAAAGGAGTCATTTTCGACATCAGAAATTGCGAAGTGCCGAAAGTCGAGCACGAGGGACACGTGGCCGAACCATAAGTTGGGCCTAGGAAATAGACAGGTGGACACACGTCACCTAGTGGAAGGAGTCAACACTCCATTGATTTCTCGCATCTCGGGGATTCGCGAGATAAGAGTACGAGATCTTGACATTGAAACTTGAAAAGTCACGAGTAGCAAGAACGCGAGGAGAAAATTCAACATCACTTCTCGAGGTTTCGTGAAAAGAAGGAGCCAAGGTTGGATGCCACAACTCGCGAAGGTGTGAGTAGCGAGAGGTGTTAGTGCTTAGCCTAGCCAGTGGTCATGCAAGGAAGCCACTGACAAAAGAAGAGCTATACCCATTTTGTGATATTGGGTATCGCAGGATTGAGAAGGAAGAGTCAGGAGTCATGACTCACGAACTTGCGAGTGGGGAGTTGTGACAAGCACCTTTGGAATTGGGCCTTGTTCATAGCGCTGTGGTCGCACAAAAAGGCGGAGCTCGCGCCTAGTGCTATTTGCACAAGGGAGCTTCCGAAAGGACCTGTGGATCGATTAAATTGAGATTCCATCAAGGAATCGAAAGAGCCGATTCGGCTCAAAGGAGACAAAGAACGATCCTGTGAGTGGAT
The DNA here is from genome assembly GCA_009831015.1 of Picea engelmannii. Classification (NCBI taxonomy): domain Eukaryota; kingdom Viridiplantae; phylum Streptophyta; class Pinopsida; order Pinales; family Pinaceae; genus Picea; species Picea engelmannii. The sequence continues at coordinate 394,335 of ML801767.1, forward strand.
CTTGGTCCAAGGGTCAATAGGTTTGCGTCACCTTTCTTCACTTTCCTCAGAATTTTGGCTTAGATATCATTTGGTTACCTCAGACACCTATAGATATTCAATATGCTCAAGTGTGATTCAAATTAGAGAGCCTTTCCTCTTATTTATACACTCCAAGTAGCTTCCTTAAAAGCATCTTCTAGGTCACTTGGCCCACTTTCCTTATTTTAGGGTTGGGTCCACTTCTAATTTCTTTGTTAAATTTATTATTGAAATTATTTATTTTGTATTCACTTTGAATTATAATACACTCATCATTTCACTTTATTATTTACCTTTAAAGATCTCTTAAACCACTTTGATTACTTTGACCTTTTGGGGCTTCTAGATGCCATATGAGTGTCCTCCAACTTCGTAAGGCCATAACTCTCAAACCGTGAGGAGTTATGTGATGTTCTACGTACCACCAGAAATGACATGACATGTAATATCCATATAGAATAGTATTATCTGAAAATATATCATAACTCATACCGTTACCCATCAAACAAACTTGGGTCCATTACCCAAACCTGTGGTTTCCAACTTCTCATGGCCATAACTCTCTAACCATGAGGAATTATGTGACGTTCCACATACCACCGAAAATGACATGACAAGCACTATCCATCTAGGATATTTTCCTTGACAAATTCACTTTCCTTCATCTCATTATTACATAATCAATCATGGGTTCTCTTAC
>ML801767.1:401774-421571 GCA_009831015.1 Picea engelmannii
GCATGACATTTACTATCCATATAGAATAGTATTATCTAAAAATATATCATAACTCATACCGTTACCCATCAAACAAACTTGGGTCCATTACCCAAACCTGGGGTCTCCAACTTCTCATAGCCATAACTCTCTAACCGTGAGGAATTATGTGATGTTCTACATACCACTAGAAATGACATGAAAAACACTATCCATATAGGATATTTTCCTTGAAAATTTAATTTCCTTCATCTCGTTATTCCACAATTAAGCATGGGTTCTCTTACTCCAAAAAGCGTCTTCCCGTGAGGGATTTCACCATAAGGGGACCAGTTTGGAGTTCATCCATATTTACTTCTTATCAACCATGACAAAAAGATAATGAGTCATATTTACATCAAACAATATTGGGTCCATTACCCAAACCTTTGTGCTACGAGACTTTCCTCAAGGGTTGAATCAATGACAACCAACCTTAATCAACATAGATATCCTTTGGTTAGCTCAGTCACCTATTGATATTCAATATTCTCAAGTGTGATATAAAATGAGAGAGCCTTGCCTCTTATTTAAACTCTCCAAGTAGCTTCCTTAAAAACATCTTCTAGGTCACTTTTCCCACTTTCCTTATTTTAGGGTTAACCCACTTCTAATTTCTCCATTAAATTTTATTATTTAAATAATATATTTTCTATTCACTTTGAATTATAGTACACTCATCACTTCACTTTATTATTTGCCTTCAAAAATATAGTAAACCACTTTGACTAATTTGACCTTTTGGGGCTTCTAGATCACATATGAGGGTCCTCAAACTTCGTAAGGCCATAACTCTCAAACTATGACGAGTTATGTGACATTCCACATACCACCATAAATGGAATGACATGTAATATCCATATAGAATAGTATTACCTGCAAATATATCAAAATTCATACCATTATCCATCAAACAAACTTGGGTCCATTACCCAAACCTAGATTCTCCAACTTTTCATGGCCATAACTCTCTAACCATGAGGAGTTATGTGATGTTCCACATAACATCGGAAATGAAATGACATGTACTATACATATATAATAGTGTTACCTTAAAATATATTAACACTCATACCATTATACATTAAACAAACTTGGGTCCATTACCCAAACCTTTGTGATACTAGAATTCGCTAACGGACTTTCTCCAAGGGTTGACATCAATCTACAATATCACTCTCCAATAGTTGACATAAATGACAACCAAAAATCCATACAAGCTATCCACAAACCTAATCCAACTGTCTGACAATCTCCCCCTTTGGCATTGATGGCAACACCAACATTGATGGAAACACTTAGTCATGATAACATTCATGCTTATACTCTTCATCAATGTTTCTATCTCTCCCCCTTTGACATCAATGGAAAAGGGTATCTCCCTTTGGGGATTCTCCCCCCGACTGAAATCTCCTTGGGGATGCTCCCCCTGTCTACGTGCCTTTGATTTTTCTTTGCGTTTATAAGACTTTGATTACTCTCTTTTCCTTCATATGAATAATATCTCCCCCTTTGACAAAGGGAATCACTTTTAAGTCATATCGCTCACTCTTCCCTTGTGAAAATCACTCCCCTTGGAAACATGCATCTATTCTATCTCTCCAAGCATTTACCTTTGCATCTGATAAATCTCTCCCCCTTTGTGCTATTTATGGTGCTTCCTCATGTACATCTAAGACATATAATATAAGCATTCAAAAACATTCATTTTGGAGTAGAAATCACTCCTACTCTCTGGCAAATATACTCAAGGGCTTCCCATGGAAGCGATTTTGTAAAGATGTATGTCACTTGTTCTTTTTTTCCCACATATTCAACTCTGATGTTCTTCTCTGTAACCTATTCCCGTAGAAAGTGATATTTGATTGGAATGTGCTTTGTCTTGGAGTGCATCACCAATTTTTTTGAGATATTGATGTCGCTTGTACTATCATAATAGATTGGAATCCAGGGATGATTTTAGGGGCTAAATTTCGTTCATGGGCTAATTTTCCATGGTTTTTCCAAAAACGAGATTCGTTATTTTAAAAATGATTCGCCAAATTCTATAGGATAAAATTATTGTACCTTAAAAATCGCCAAAATTTTATAAAAACTATATAAAATCCTTAAAAATTTGAATATTTTTATAAAAGTATCGCCAATGATTCACCAAATTCTATAGGATAAAATTATTTTACCTTAAAAATCGCCAAAATTTTATAAAAACTATATAAAATCCTTAGAAATTTGAATATTTTTATAGTTGGCATATGAATGATTAGTAAGATTCACCAAGGTTTCTACATTTTAAAATAAATTTCCATCCTTAAAATAATCCCTGTTGGAATCAGATCATCATACTCAACCTGTATATCTATCAAAGTTTGTTTCAACCATAGAACCTGTGTAAAACATTTTGCTGCTGCAATGTAATGTACCCCAATTTACCAAAAATAATTTTTGTTTTATTAGTATGTTTGGGAAACATTACTTCTCCTAGTCTTTAAACAATGAAGTTATTAACGACAATTGAACTACTATGAACCTCCTTCTCCTATTTAATAACTGACTTTGGCATCACCTTCCATCTTATTAATAGACACAATACAATTATATCTATATATTTATGGCATATAGAGGACTTTTAGACCTATAAACAATTTAACCCTCACCCCTATGTATGGTCCCTTACTTGAATATGAAACAATTTACTTTTATAAAAGGAGAAACTCAAGGGTTTAAGGGTCGCAGCTTGTAAGCATTTAAAGGTACTTAACTTTCGACTCACTCTAATCCTAACTAACCCTCCCCATAGTCCAACTGAAGGGATAACTAACTAAATCATATTAACTGAACAATGAGTGAGTCGTGATAGTGCATTAACTCGACAAGAAGTCTAAGTTCTTTTTTATATCAGTCAGACTTAATAACCCTTTGTCCAGTCTATTCATGAAGGCCCTGCAAGTTTTCATTCCGAGGCCACCACTCACCCTGTATCCAATACACTTATGCCACCTATGTTATGTCACATGGTCGGATAGCACCTTCATACTCCTACTATCTGTCTATGTAGTAATGGTTATTTCTCCATTGGAGTTTTCCCGCCTAGAGTTTAGGGTTTTGTTTCTTCCTTACGCATTCCTCCTCTGCAATGGTAGTCGACACTCTGGAGGTTTTCCCCTGGTGAGATATGCTCATTTTTCTTTTGGGTCAAAGTTATAGAAAGTTACAATACTCATGGAGACATTCGTCCTTGTTTCGTATGAAGGTCTATGAAGTTGAAGCGTTCTTATAGATATTTCTTGGTTGAAGCATTAACTTTCTTTAATATTGAAACTATCATTCTTATTCTTTAAAGGATTGGGAACCAAGATCTAATGATGGGTCTCTATGTTTACGAGGGTACCCATCAGAAATCCCTGGACCATCCTCCCCTCGACCTGGGATGTTTATACGACTAGATGCGACAGAGGAAGAGACTCCAGTTCTCCCACCGTGAGTTGAGTACCACTATCTTTAATTATTCTATTAAAGGTTCTGTTCATTCTGCTTTTATTATACAATACTAATGTAACTTGAAAAAATTTCCTTGCAGGGACTTTGACCGTGCATAGATTCGAGCGCAAACTCCTAGTCAAAATCTCAAAAGGTATTCGGGTTTTAATTCCTTACTCTTAAAGAGTACCCTAGGTGTTTTTCTTCCTTTTTCCGATATAATTTTAAGCCAGAAGGGTGAGCGTCATGAAGAGCAGAGTCTATTCAAGGGATAGCTCGGCCCTGTATCTCTATATTTTAAGTTCAACGGTCATAAGGGATTATTACCTTATTAATGTATATCTGGTTGAATTCGCATGTGGTTAACTTTTATATGTTGAGTATTCGATTTTAGGGAAATACAAACAGTGACCTCTGTTGAGAAATTTGGTCTCTTAATGAACAATTCTAGAAAAGGATACCAACATAATTCTAAGGATAGTTATTCCGTATTGATTTTTCTTCTTGGATCTTATGGAAACGGATTTCATTGATTTTCTAGTTCTAATCCTGTACCCTTTACTCTTTCACATTGTGTTCCGATTTGTATTTTATTGTCTATTATATTTACAGTCCGAATTACAATTGTGTAATGTAAGGAAAGGAACTTATGTGTTCTTTTAGGGGATTTATATATGGACAAAAACATACTCCTCAAAAAGGAGAAAACCCAAATATCAGACCTTTGTATAGATCTAAACATATATATCGATATTCTATGTATGGATATGTTACTCTATATGATTGTTCAATACTGTATGATTATATTGATATTCCAAACTTGTCTCAGCCTACTTCGATAAATGGTGAGGACTATGACTCTATATAATTATTCATATTAGGTATGATGTATAGATAACCTTTGTTCTGTACTTATATATACAAACGAAATTTTATACGGTCCGAAGTAGATCCGGAAGGAATTCCGTTTTAAATGCAGTAAGTCTATACAAACTGATTTCTTCAATGTTTATATATTCAAGTATTAAAACTATAGCAACAATATTTGCGGTATAACCGCGTACTTCCATAATTGACTTTATGTAGTAAGTACAATGAGATTATCCGAAATTTTTTCAATGGTACAACGAGGATGCTATATAATCTATGGTAGTTCTCTGTTAGAGGAAAAATGTATAGGTATATTCAATTATTTCTAGATAGTTCCTATTGATCTGTAAATCCCTTATTATCATAGTTGATTTATGGTTGGAATAATTTGTTTGTCTATATACTATGTCAACATATTTCTGTATAATTGATTTTTTGGTTACAGTCATTTAATTTTCGTTTAATCAATAAAGCCTATGCAAAGTACCAACTACAATTGGATATATATATATATATATATATATATATATATATGGAAATATAAATGTGACATATACACAGACTTGTTCAAATCCAATCATACATAGATGGTTCTGCCTAGAAATTTAATAACAGGAATAAACATACACCTGTAGATAGAATCTGTTTCAGATTCATTTAAACATAGATAATTTTGCCTAGAAATTTAATTACAGGAGAAACATTTCCAAAATTTTGTCATATGTTATAAACTTTCCACAAACGACCGGATTTCATTCCTGAAATATTCCACATTAGCATAACCAAATGCATTACATCATATATATATATATATATATATATATATATATATATATATATATATATATATATAATCATTCAAACAGAGAGAGGAAAGATTAACATATCTGAACCAGTTCGCAGGGAGACAAAGGGAACAACCACGTTCCTCCCAACCATAGAATAGGGCAGCCAAAATCACTTGCTCGATTCACCCCCTAGCCTGACCATGAATCCATGAGGGCGAACTTGAAAATCTCCTCTTCAACAATGTCCTTCAATTCCAACCGATTCCTCTTGCCTCACACTCACATAGTATTTATAATAGCAAGGAAAAAAAAAATCAATAGTCTCCTTTCCCAGCATACTTGGCAGCGTCCTGCGTCCTCACATATGTTATTTATAAATTTGCCTAAGTCTTTTCCCTCCCTTGGGAATTTTCACAGCTTTCTAAATCCCTGCTTTTTAGGGGCTGCCAATGGCCATATCACTGATTTTCCACTTGTAACAATCTGCTTAGAGGTAGTTCCAACATGTTCCCCACTCATGGAGTCATGGTCAGCTAAATTTAATATGGTTGTTCCATTTGTCCTCCTGCAATCAATATAAAATAATTTTTTTTCATACAAGTGTCATAGTCAAATAGTTATTTGGGTAAAATCAGGTTTCTGGCCAACAGTCATAATAATTAATTACAATTATCAAATTCGAATTTTGGAATTGCCATAAATGGAAAAAAATTCCAAATTCGAATTTACTAAGAACAGAATAAATTTTCAGCAAATTTAAATTTCAAAAATATTTTATTTATTTATTTATTTGGGGATGTCACATGCAATATACTCTACCTCAACTATAGATAAAGATATTGATGATTGTTTCTTGCTTAGCCAAGATACTAAACACTCACCAAAGTAGAATGTTTCTCCATTGGTGCTTCGTCAGTCGTCAATGCAACCTGTCCAATCTGCATCTATGTAGGCAATAAGTGATAGATCCTTTCCTTTTGGATACCATAATACACAATCTTATGTTCCTTTGAGATATTTGAAAATCCTCTTCACTGCTAATACATGTGATTCCTTTGGTGTTGCTTGAAATCGTGCCACCTGTCCAAATTCCTGCAATACATCTGGTCTAGATGTTGTCACATATAGTAAGATACCAATCATTGACATGTATTTCCTCTGGTCTTGAGTTACCTTGATGTATAGGTTGTTTTCTACGCTTCCTTTCCATAGTTTGTAGGGATTTTTGTCATTGTTGTTTCTGAGCATTACTTTGTTTTGAATGTGAATTGATGTATGGACTTCATGTGTCCAAAAAATATCTATCAATTTGGAATCCATTAGCATTGTTTGAGCCATTTCTTGTGTAATTATCATCCATTATGATAATGTTCCTTTGCCTCAAAACCACTCTCTGAACCAATATATGAATCCATGCTCTCGTCCACTATTCATATATCTATCCAAACCTGCTAAATGTTCTTACGAATCCATCTCTGTACATATTATCTAAGACTCTACTTGCACAACTATCCATAATGCTGACCCATTTTCACTATACTATCATGAACTCTTGATTAATCTATAAAATTGTACTTCTACTAACTGATTTCTCTAAATCTGTCTTCTCAAACTCTGCAAGCTACTCGAAGGATGGTTCTTTGGTTTGTCACAACTATCACATAGACTCCCCTTGTCTAATATTCATATTACTTGGGAGTCTCTAAGCTAGATGGATCAGAACAATTCCTTCTATGATGTGTATTCATCATCTTCATTGGTAGATTCGTCATCATATTCATTGGTAGATTCATTATCTCTCTGAGCTCTGAATTCTTTCTTTTTGTTTGTGGATTCATCTTTCACTACAATGCCTGAAAGTACAATCTCTTAAACCTGTTCCTTATTTACCTTTCATTCCTTACTTTAGTTAGTTTCCAAACCTTTCTGCATCTGACATATTTGTTTTTCTCTATAGAATCTTCTTCATCTCGTTTTATTTCCAATATTGTGATCTCTGGTACCTGGCCTTTGTTCACCTATTCTTCATGTTTTATTATCCATACTTTATTATATCTGATATATGTATTCTCTTTCATGGAAGTATCGATCATGCTTCTACAATCACTGGCTATGTTTCCATAGTTATAAAATTTGTAACACTCAATGTTACATGCGACCACATAGGCACTTATTGATTTAACATTTCTTTTATAATCCCTGCAATCTACAACCTTATGTTGAAAGTTAGTACAATAAAAACAATGACCATAAAATAAAATTGCATACCTAGGAGTGAATGATCTTCTTTGTGGTGTAGTCCTTCTGAATTTTTTCCTTGACTGATCATGATCACGATTGAAGATTCTTTGTGGCTTGAACATGGATGGTATTCTTGAAGATGTATCTTCAATAGTTTTCTTAGATTTTGGTTGACCAAGATTCATTCATTTGAGTGCTTCTACTTAACTCTTTCTATTTTCTTCATTCTTCTTTTCTAGCAACCTAGAGTGCTTCTCTTCATTTTCTATAACTGATGTGGATGTTTATGTCTCTTCAACGCTCTTATTGAGCTTAACGATTTTACTTCTCAATGTGAAAAATTCTTATTCAAGCTTCTCAACCTCTTCTTCTTTCTTCATTATCTGAGACTTCATGACTTCTTTTGTTCTTTTTGCTTCTTGAAGATGAATTTTTAATGTGGTTATTTCTTCTTCAAGTCCTTTCTCTTCTTGACCAAACTCTGCCTCAAGCTGGTTTAGATCGTTAGTTATTTCCTTAAGATGATCTATCAATATATTCTCTCTCATTTTTGCTTCTTCCTTCTGTGTTGCTATGTTGGTTTCCAAACACTCCTTTTGATATTCAAGATTTTTTTCGATCTTTCTGGCTTCTTCTAGCTAAGTTCCTAATTTCTCAATGACCTGTTGGGATTCTTAAAAAATGTGAACACTTTCCTTTTGTTTCATCAATTCTTTCTTTAGTGAATTGTTTTATTTTATTAGTTCATATCAAGCACTAATCAATTCTTCTTCATAATTGTCTTCCTTTTCAATTAGTTTTTCTGTTGTATTTCCTTCATGACATTCTATTTCAAGATGTCCATGTTTTTCACAATTAAAACAAAACAACATACCTCTAGTGATTATATACTCTTCATCTTTTGAATTTGCTTGACATGGTGAATATAATTCTTCTTGATTTGTATTTGCATATTCTTTGACATTTTCTGAATCTATGATGGGTGAAGAATATATGTCATGTAACTTATCCAAAATTTATTTTGTTGATGAACATTTACCAACCTTTTCTTTTACCGGATTAGGTAATCCTTCCCAGACGAAATCCATTGCTATTATTTTATTCTTCCTCAATTCCTTCTTGGTTGCAGTCTTTGCCCTTTTTGAACTATCATATCCTATAACAAATGATAACGAAATATAATGTCCCTGTGCCTATAAAAATAATTGTGTACTTATGCTCCACATCTCATACTTAAAACCATTCTGACCATTAAAAATTGGTACTACATTCTTAGAATAATCCGTGATCTCCTTCCAGTGGTTAAACCATTTTCTAAAGGAACCGACTCTGATACCAATTGTTGGATTAATGAGAGGGGGGGTGAATTAGTAATAGATAAATATAATCATTTTTAACCATATAATATATCAGGGACCTAACCCCTCACATAGGTAGAACAATATATTTGGATGTAATAAAGGTCAATATTAATAAGGCCTTGCAATGAGGTAGAATAAGTTGCATGTAAGAAGACCAAATAGAAGCTTCCACTTCTACAAGGATATTCCTCTAGATGGTTCTTTTGATAGACATATTTATTATAAATAGGAGTCAAGGGTATGAGAACCCTATCTTGGACATTATTTTAACAGATCTCTACTCAACTAGAGGTTGCCCCCTCAAAGAGGCCCGTGAACATTTCTCTCAGAATCAAAGTGTTATTTCTAGTGTTATTTTGATATCATTTTAGTGTTATTGTGGTGTTGTTTTGGTTATATTGTTGTTTATATTCCATTTATAGCATTTTATTTATGTTCTGCATAATTTATATATCTGGAATATTACAAGTGGTATCATCGAACTTTCCTTTGCAGAAACTGTGGGTTACATTTGTTTTTCAGGGTAGAGACATATTTCAACGTCTTTAAGCCACAGAGATATGTTGTTACGCGCATAAACCCACATTTGAGGGATCAATACACATAGGAAATATAAGTGGTACTTAAGCGCACATCTGTTCGCCACCCTTGTAACCCCTATTGGTACCCCTTCGAGTGGTAGTGCATCAGAAAACACCTATGTATGGATTGACCTAGATTTCCTAAAGCCCTCCTTAGATAAACTGATCGGCCTCTTCACTGCTATAGTGCCACTGAGAACAACACTCAAGAAGATACTCTCTAGTACCTAGGTATTCTGGTAGTATGGCTAAGGTCATGGTCTAGCCTCCTTAGTTGGTGCCCTGAGATATTGGGCTGAGTAATACTATTGGACCCTGCATGTATATCAGAGAGCTATAACATATGGCAAACCCTTGAATACCGAACCCTTGGGGATGGAAACAAAAATTAAAAAAGACAAGATCTATTGTCGCACAACTATGTTCGTTGCCAAATCACTACACATTTCTTCTCGGTTAAGCATTTGGGCATTTCATCACTGCAGTATTCTTCATACCGGAGTATAATCGCGCAACTGTAAAAAACAAAAAAAAGTCTGGAAATTTTTGCACCATTATTTGAGACCTATTCCATTGGATATATCTCTTCAACCTTATCACATTCATACCTATCATTTTTCATAAAAACTTTTGACCCCACCCGCCCCTTTTCGGTTCCCTCGTCATCATGGCCCATACCCATAGCCAAGACTTGGAAGCTCGTCTCAATACCTTGCAATCTAGTTTCATAGAGACCCAACAAGAAGTGATACAATCCAGTGCCAATGTTTCCACCATTAATACAAACATGTAGTCCTCCATCACCACCTCAATAGTAAAACTCAAACAATACATGACTACCCAAATTGAATTTGTCATTTCGATGATCTACACCAAGCTACATGTCCCTATAGATCTCCCTTTATCTGACCCACCTCTGCATACCGAAGCTAAAAATTCCTCTCATTCCCATAATTTTCAGCCCCGTCATTTTTAGCGTCACCTACACCTACCGCAGGTGGATGTGACAAAATGTGATGGCTCGGATCCCGCTGGTTGGGTAACTCAAATGGAACATTATTTCTCTTTATACGACATTATATATGACTTGGCCAAACTATGGTATGGTGTTCTCCATCTAGATGAAGAACGTTGGCAATGGTGGAAATGGAGAAAAACTTCCCGTCAAGGGTATATTGCTTGGACACACTTTGTGGTAGAGCTTTATGAACGCTTTGAAACTGACACCAACCATTTAGGTCATTTGACAAAGTTGAAACAATCTAGAACAGTGGAATAATTTATATCTTCTTTTGAGCGACTCGCTTTTTGGACAGAGGGCATCTCTGATGCTTTTTTCCAAGAATGTTTTATCAGCGGCCTCAAGGATGATATTTGTACCCATGTCCTCATGGCTCGGCCTCATATTTGGGTGGAGGATACTAAAAGAGCTAAGGAATAAAAACAGGTTGTCTCTTCTCAAAATCAGAAACTCTCCTTTATTCCTCGCACTAAACCAATAAATCACACTACTCCCTCTGCTCCACTAAAGATCAAAGGCCTGAAATGGATGAATGCCAAATCAAAGGCCTTTGTTATAATTGTGATGACAAATATTTTTTGGGCCACAAGTGTAAGGAACAAAATCTTTTTATGGTCATCTCAGAGGATATTTTGGAAGAGGATGTTGAAACTCCCCTTGTGTATGAGTCACCGGAAACCACTGACATAACCCCTCCCTCAGACCCTCCTGAAGTAGAACCAGTCATTTCCCTAAATTCTCTCACTGGCTTGTCTACTCCCAAACCATCAATCTAATTGGTTACATCAATCATAGGAAGGTCATCATTATTGTTGATAGTGGAAGCACCCATAATTTTATTCATCGCCACATTTCCCAAGAAAATCATTTCTATATCCATGCAGTCAATAATTTCCAAATCATGATTGCTAATGGTGGCTCCATGAAATGTGGAGGGCGTTGTGAAAATGTGTGTCTCCAAATTGGTGTCTACCACCTGAAATCTCATATGTTTGCCATCAACATGGGCTATTGTGACATTGTGTTGGGTGTAGACTCGCTAAAGACTTTGGGTCCCATTCTCATGGATTTTAAGGAATTAACCATGCAATTCGACCAGAAAGGCCAACAATATAAGTTCCAATGAATCACCTCCTATTCATCGGAGATCATTAGTTCCCATCGCATGGAAAAGATGCTCAAAAAAGGTCATTCTGGCGTTATTTCCCAACTCCATGCCATACAAGCAACTGAGAGACCCTCGGTGCCTCAAGACCTCCAATCCATCCTTTATAAACATCAAGCATTCTTTTCCACTCCCCAAGGAATCCCTCCTTCCCTTGGTGTTCATGATCATTCCATCCCCCTTGTACCAGGAAGCCTTCCTCCCAATATCCATCCCTATCGTCACCCCTTTTCCCAAAAAAATGAAATTGAGAAAATGGTTCAGGAAATCCTTAACGCAGGCGTTATCTACCCTAGTACGAGCCCCTACTCTTTTCCTATGGTCATGGTCTTGAATAAAGAAGGTTCTTGGAGCATGTGTCCTGACTTTCATGCCGTCAACAAACTCACCATTAAAGACAAATTTCCCATTCTTTTCATTGATGACCTCTTGGATGAATTGAGTGGCACCCATTTCTTTAAGAAACTTGATCTTCGTTTTCGCTACCACCAGATACGTATGAAATAGGAATACATTCCTAAGACTTCCTTTAGAACTCATGAGGGCCACTATGATTTTTTTGTCATGCCCTTTGACTTGTGTAATGCCCCCTCCGCCTTCCAAAGCCTCATGAATCATCTCTTTCGTCCTTTTCTCTGTCATTTTGTCTTATTTTTTTTTGATGATATCCTCATCTATAGAAAAAACTAGATAGACAATATTCCTCATGTGGATCGAGTTCTCCATCTACTCTCTTAGCACCAACCTTTCCAGAAACAGTTTAAATGTGATTTTGGCGCCTCAGAAGTCAAGTACTTGGGTCATCTTGTTGGCAAGGATGACATCAAGGTGGATCCTAAAAATATTGAAACTATACAAGACTGGCCTCAACCAAAGAATCTCAAAAGATTGCATGGATTTTTGGGCTTAACAGGTTATTATCACAAGTTTGTTAATAATTATGGAAATATTGCAGCACCTCTCATTGCACTCCTTAAAAATAATTCTTTTACTTGGAATCCAATAGATGCTTGGTCTTTTCAAACCTTGAAGATGGTAATGTGCACCACTCCATTCCTATCCCTTATTGATTTCACAAATACCTTTTTCCTGGAATGTGATGCTTTGGGGAAAGGAATCAGGGTTGTCCTTATGCAAGAGGGCCAACCTTTGGCCTTTACCAACAAACAATTGTCTGAATGAAATTTGGGCAAATCAATATATGAAAAGGAAATTTTGGCTATTCTTTATGTCATTGATATGTGGTGCCCTTATCTATTGGGGAAACACTTCCAAATTAAGACAGATCATGAAAGCCTCAAGTATTTTCTGGAACAATGCATTTCCTCCCTAGAGAAACAAAAATGGGTGACTAAGCTCTTTGGATATTATTATGAGATAATTTACAATAAAGGAAAAGAAAATGTGGTTGTGGATTAACTTTTCCAAAAATATGAAGATGAAGGATCCCTTTTTTCTCTCTCCTTCACTATACCAGATTGGCTCCAATTCATTCACCAAGAATGGCTACATGATCCCAAAAGTCTGCATCTCATACAACAATTGCAGTCCAATTCTCTAGTTTCCCAGGGTACTCTTTGCTCCATGATGAGCTTCGATAAAAAGGTCGTTTCTATATAAGTAAACAATCAAAAATTAAATCCACGGTACTTTTCGAGATTCATATGACACCCACAATTGGACACTTCGGGTTTACCAAAACCTATGACAGGGTCAAACTTTTTTTTTTCTGGGATGGTATGAAACAAGACGTTTGTAATTTTTTCATTTAATGTGATGTGTGTCAATGAAACAAAGGTGAAACATTCAAATCTCCTGGCATACTACAACTGCTTATGATTCCACCTGCTATTTGGAGGGATATCTCTATGGATTTTATTACAGGCTTACCTAAATCGGGAAATAAATTAGTCAGCATGGTGCGTGTTGATTGCCTTTCCCAGTATGCTCATTTATGTGCTCTTCAACACCCATTTAAAACATCCACTGTGGCTCAAATTTTCATGGATTAAGTCTTCAAGCTTCATGGCATGCCGCATTCTATTGTTTATGATCGCGACCCAACTTTTACCAACAATTTTTGGCAAGAAGTGTTCAAGATACAATGCACCCAATTGCATCTCAGCACAAATTATCATCCCCTAGATGATGGTCAAAATGAAGTGGTCAACAAGTGTTTGGAAACATATTTGAGTTGTTTTTCATCGGAAAAGAAAAATTAGTGGGCTCAATGGCTAACCCTAGTTGAATGGTGGTACAACACTTCATACCATACAGCTACCTGCATGACTCCTTTTGAAGTGTTATATGGACAAAATCCACCTTCAGTTCCCTCATATTTACCAGGTGTCTCGAAGGTCCAGGGGGTTGACCAAATGCTTACATTTCGAGAGGCTATTCTCCGTAACCTCAAAGAGAATTTGGTCATGGCACAAAATTGCATGAAGCAACATGCAGATCAAGGTCGCTTTGAACGTCAATTTGCAGAAGGGGATGAGGTGTTTCTTTGACTGCAACCTTACAAGAAAAACAATAACTGAATGATGTCTTAACTAAACTATAGCAGTTAGGGTTCGATGGTTTAATGTGTCATTCCATGAATGAAATTGTCCTTCACTTTGCGTTAACCTAATAAGGAACGACGGTTCCTGTCAGTCGCGAGTTAAACCTCTGAACATGTCATTGATGGAGACCCTATGAATGTGAACCCCGAGGATATCACTAGACCCCTCATCCAATATGATCGCGCCATCTCCTCCCCATCACATGGCCAAATCTAGCCTTCATACCATCATCATTTAGAATACATAGTAATGGTTTTACAGGGCTCGATGATTTTTCGTCTTTGTGAAGTTTCAAATTAGGTTTGTGTTTTCGCATTGAGGGAGGTCAACGACATGAAGAAATTTTACCCGGTGGAAGCATGCAAGTCTACTCGACTTCCCTGGTAAGTCATCATACTTTCTATGTTTTGATAGTTGGATGGAACCTTCGGGGTTTTCATTATAGTGGAAAATAATACTCTGTACTGCAAATTTGTTTTATGACTTTCAATGATGGATTTTCCCCCGTTATTGTCATTTTGTTCCTTAACTCTCTGGTCTATTCCCGGTCTTGGATAAGTAGACTTCTCGGTTGTTTATCCTCAAATCTTCCTGAAAATACTCAGCATTCCTCCTTCTTGTTTCGGACTTCAACGAATTTGCACAAGCATTGTTTCGTATGTATTTTACTCTTAGGGTTTTCATTGTTCCCCTACATTCTTTTACGGTTCCTTTATTTTTATGCATTTTTATCTTGTGTTGAGCCTCTTTGAGACCACGCGAGGGTTATAGACCAGGATTTCAAAAAACCACACTATGTATTTCATGTCATATTGCATTTTTACTTGGGAACCCACCCTTCTGTAGGATTTATCATGCAACTAGATGGCTCTTACGATTGTAATATATTCTTAAAGATTATTGTATTTCCATTCGGTGCATAATATAATCTGGGGATTCTGTGTCCCAAACAATTTGTTAAGGAATACTCTGTAGCACACAAATATTTGAGTCTATAATAAATTCATGGGTTAAGGTATTTCATTCTGTTATTATCATTGTCTCTGTGTGGTAAACACCATTTGAAGCCTGGTAAATTCAGAAAGAATGTTAACTCTCTATTTAAACATCGATTAAAAGCATCCTCTCGAGCATAGACAGTCGGTTCATGTTATATTTTGATGATGTCATTGGCATATAGCATTTAAATCTATGTTTAAAGTTTGAGAAATGCATTCGGCCTACTTGCACTATGTGAACCCATGCAGTTCGGATTTTTAATGTTAATGTTTTTTGTTTATTTAATTTCCTGAAGAATTTGATTTAGATGATTTGTTAACCAATTCTAATGATGGGACCCTGTTGTTGTGAGAGTATCCATCAGGAAGTTCTTGGACCACCCTCCCCTACGGCCTGGGACGTCTGCTCAACCAAAACACGACAGGGAAAAGACACCAAGGTCTCCAAGTCACAAGTTAAGTGCAACTCTATATAAGCCTTTCCTACCATTAATCATTCTATTGAAATTTACACTCGTCTTACTTATGTTGAATAGTACTAATAATGATTTACGTTTCCTTTCAGGGACTTTGACCATGCAAAATTCTGGATGTAGGCCCCTGCTATATGCACAAAAGGTATTTGCATTTCATTTCATTACTCTTAAAAGAGTGCCCTAGGTTTCTAAGGATTGATACGATTCTAAATCTATAATTCTATCATCGTGGGTGAATTTTTTCATTCATAGCAATAGTCGATTCTTTAACTCTGTATCTTCAATTTTAATGGAAGGGCATAAGGATCAAAACCTTATTTGTGTAAAATAAATGAATGGTATATACTGAACATGGTTGTATCATTATGCAAGTTGTATAGTCAGTTTAGATGGAAATATGAACAATCCCTTCTTTCAGAATAATAGACCTGTTATATAAATATTTCTGGAATGAATAGCAACACGTATTTGTTAATAAAAAGTCTGTCTTGAGTCTTTCTGGGTTTACTTTGGATCTTATAGAGAAATTTGAACGATTCCTTGTTTAATCCTATAGATTTTCCATTTTCTATTATTACTGCAGTAGGTCTATGCGTATCGAAAATATATGGTTCTAGGGTGTATACTCTTCACTTCATTTAGTTTTACTACTATATCATTTTATTCCATAATTTCGTTTGAGACAGTCTAAACTATTCGTTTTCATTTCAGAACTTCAGAACTTCATTTCGTTTTCAATTAAGAACTTCATTTTGTGATTACTTGAAACTATTTGTTTTCACTTCAGGACTTCATTTTGTGACTGTCTCAACTATTTTTTTTCATTTACATTAATGGCAACTGATGGAATTTACACAATAGGTAATTAAAAGAGTCTGAGGCTTTTGGTATAGCCAACTATGTATATATATATGCATCTATATATAATTGTATCCATAGTACTTCCTATTGTATGTAATAAATTCAAGTCTGGAATGACATCAATACAGTCTAATCGTCATAGCCCTTTAATTCTACCTATGTATTTGGTCTATAATAAAATATATATGTTTAATTCTATGCTCTCAAGTTTATTTCTAGAATTCTCTTACTAATGAGATATAGTAAGACTGTATGAATTATACTATATTTACTTTATTCCAATAGTAATAAATCAATAGGACGATCCGTCCATAATTAAAAGGATGTTCTACAGAGATATGACTATAATTTTCTAGAATTAAATGGAAATAATTTTCCAATTTCAAATTTACCAAAAACAAATAATTTCACAAGCAATTTTAGACTTAAAAAAAATAAATTATTTTTTGGGATGTTACAACCGACTTCATTTGTTTTCCAGCTGCAACTAGAAGGAGGATCCGACCGCCTAGTTTCTCAGGATACAACTTGAGGGAAGATCCAACTCCCGAATTATTTGGGTACATCTAGAAAGATGCTACAATCCCCTATTTTCTCTGGCTATAACCATCTGTCCTTGCCCCATCTAACCACCCTGATGTATAAGTAGAATTATGGAACCACTATCACGCTATCACTATGAGATATACTGATGTAAACTAGTACCAATCAACTTGCACCAAACAACCTGTGCCAATAGCCTGAACCATGCATCAACATGTACCTCAACCTATAATCAACCTGTACCATAAACAAGTGCATGAACCATGCACCAACCTGTACCAAACAAGCTGTAATCAATTTGTACCATAAAAAAGTGCATTAACCATGTACCAACCTGTACCTCAACTTGCAAAGCTTCCTTAACTTTAATAACAAGAGACTAGCATTTTCATCAAATTTTACTTTAGTCTCACATGACTAGTTTTTTATTAGTCAACAAACATAACTTGAAATAATCATAACTATGTACCTGTAATGAATAAGATCTCAAAATAGTACACAATTTTCTTCAATGTGCTTTATGCAATTCCTCCAGGTATCACTACTTGGAACCTCTCAGAAAAGGAGTTATATCAAAAATGACACACCTTGTTGAATTCTGGCTTATTATAGAAAGCAAACTTGTAGATCATGCCCCACACAAAATATTTGTTGTATGGATCTGAAAAATTTGACACAGAATACTAAATATTATACTATAACCAACACATTTGGTCTTACTGAATTTGGATCTGTTATGAAGAAGATAAGACTTTTTTACCCGAAACACCTGTTTTAGACTAGTTTGAGGACTAGCCATAAACCGTATTTTCCACGGAGTGTAACTCCAAAAATGAAATGAACGAGAAGATAAAATTCATTCCATCACTACTTGGATATGGTTCCTCAATGACCTCCTAATTTCATGGTTTGAATTATTCTAGAAAATAAGTTATTGTGAAAATGGTGAGATGACCTGTAAATAACATACCTTAGAAAACATCATCAAAATAATTTATCCTCCCTTGCATTTCGGCATTCTTTACTTCACCTTCCCTCTGAAATTTCACTTAGATATCCATTGGTTACCTCGTTCACCTATAGATATTCAATATGCTCAAGTGTGATTAAAATGAGAGAGCCTGGCCTCTTATTTATACTCTCCAAGTGGCTTCCTTAGAAGCATCTTCCAGGCCACTTTGTCGACATAGTCACCTATGTCCAAATTTTCCCAGCTTTCCACTTGTCCATGTATCCAATAGAAACTTGACCACTTAACCCATTTTCCTCATTTTAGGGTTAACCTTATTATAACCACTTTCCATAATTATAAAGTTCTCTATTTACTTTATTATTTAAATAATCCTCTTTGACTTTGTGAGTTCACTTTATTATTTAAATAATCCTCTTTGATTTTCTCACTTCACTTTATTTTTTAAATATTCCTCTTTGACTTTGTCACTTTAATTTATTATTTAAATAATCCTCTTTGACTTTGTCACTTCACTTTATTATTTAAATAACTTGTTTTTTGCAAGAACGTTGACTTCTTTGAGCTTTTGAGGTTTCAAGCCAATCATATGAGGGCCCTTCAACTTCGTAAGGCCATAAATCTCAAACCGTGAGGAGTTATGTGACTTTCCACATACCACCGGAAATGACATGACATCTACTATCCATGTAGAATAGTATTTACAAAAAATATATCAAAACACATACCATTATACATCAAACAAACTTAGGTCCATTTCCCAAACCTTTGTGCTACCAGAATTCGCTACCAGACTTTCTTCAAGGGTTGACATATATGACAACCAACCCAATTAATCAACACCTAATTGATGGTTATTGTTATGCATGAAATTTTTAAACATTCTTTATACTGTAGCATGAATCTTGATCTCTACATGTGAATATTCCATGCCTCTTAATTAGTTAAAAATTTATCAGAATTCGAAATTAGTTCAGAAACAAGCTTGAAGTAATGTTCCTAGATTGTGGGTGGCTATGTACGTTACACTATATAAAAAACATACACATAAAGAAGAAGTTTGCTATGGAAAATGTCACAGATACATTTAGACAGATCTGGTGAAATAACGACTACCCACAACCACAAACTAATGGCTCAAATAATGACAATTTATAGAGAAACAAAACAAGTAAAGAGGTTAGTATTCTCTTAATAGCTTAAAGATGATGCAACCAACTGAAAAATAGTGATGCTATGAAAGCCTAGCAGTCACACAATAATAAAATAAAGTAATGTTTTGGACCATCAACTTCCATAATGTAACTAAAGGAACTCTAGAAAGGATAGAGGTGAGTTCTGTGAAAACCTTTAAACCTCTCAGAGTAAACGCAAAGCAGAGAAAAAAAAATTGTGAAGTGTAAAATGAGTCATAACAGGGAGAGGTCGGAAAGGTTAAGGCTCCGACAAGAATCCTAACACTTGGAAATGATGTGATCCTATGCATGTACTTCCTCATGAAATTTTTCGAGAAAAACGTGTCTCGAGATGGTAACCCATAGGTGGCACATGCAAGATCGTTGGATGATAAATACACTATATGATATGTTGGTTAATGAAGGAAATTTTGTGGGAATTTAAATGAAGGAATGGTACCAATACGAGTTTAATATCCTCATAAAAATAGACAATAAATCCACTTATGCCAAGTGTTATACATTGAACGATACAATGGAACCGATGTTAATGTATATTGAAACACGTATTATTATGTGATGTATATTGAAACCCATATTAATATATGTTGTGTATTGAAAACCATCGTATATTAAAAACCATATTGATATATGTTGTAAATTGAAACCCAATAATGTATGAGGAGAC
>ML801768.1:0-24053 GCA_009831015.1 Picea engelmannii
TAATGACTACTAGACCAGCACTCAAATTCACGGTAAGGCAAGACGACAAAGAACAATGTCAAAAAGGAGTTGTAGAGAATGAAGAAGAGTGCCCAAACCGATGCAAACGCTTCTTGGGTGGAATTGACTTAAAATTGTGCCAACGATCACCAAAGTTAGAGAGCACCTAAAATATTAGAACAATGCACACAAAGTACACATCACCAAGCAGCAAAAATTGAAATGCTTGAGAATCAGCATGATTAGATTCCAGTGCTCCAACCCACCCTTCCACAAACTCCTTATCAAAGTGATTGCAAAAAGTGCAAGGATGTTAAAGAACCTCACTTCCATTATAGCTGCGTGACAAAGCATTAAGCAGAAAGCAATGCACCTGCATGGAATTGCAGTTATGGATAGAATTGCACTATAAACCATTTGCCCAAACTTTTATCAAGGGATAGAATTGCACTATAAACCATTTGCCCAAACTTTTATCAAGGGATAGAATTGCACTATAAACCATTTTCCCAAACTCCTATCAATGAATTTATTCAAGTTGTGGACAGTTTTGTGCAATAGTCACATCCACTGCAGGATGCAACCAAGTGCCAAAAATTGAAGTGCTTGAGAATCAACATGATTAGTGTCCGATGTTGCAATGTAACCTTCCACAAAGTCCTTGCCAAAGTCAATGCAAAAAGTGCAGGGATGTTAAAGAACCCCACCTCCAGCTCTGTGACAAAGCATTAAGCACAAAACAATGCACCTGCATGGAATTGCAATCATGGACAGAATTGCATTATAAACCGTTTGCCAAACTTCTATCAATGAATTTATTCAAGTTGTGGACAGTTTTGTGCAATAGTCACATCCACTGCAGGATGCAACCGATTGGAGAGACAAGGCATCAAGTTTGAAAAATTAAGATGAAGAGCATGAATTTGAACTATGTACTGATTGATGAACACACATTTTTAAAGATGAAGGATGATATTTTGGAGTTTTAGTTGAAAGAGAGAGGTATTGGATTGATAAGGTGGATCAGAGGATAAGTAAAATGGGGAAAGCATGGGAGAAAGTAAAACTGCCTAGGCCTCTAGTATTTACTATGGACAGAAGAAAGGCCCAGCAAACTGGCTGAAATCAAGGCAACTGGGCAGAAACTTGTGAACAAATTACAGGACCTTGAATGAATAGCTAATACATTGCACAGTCATGCCTCTGTAGAGTAGAAGCTAGAGGAGGAATAAGGCAATTACCAGGAACTTATGCAGTAGGCCAACATAGAAGAGTCACAGGCTCTGCGCATCCTTGGATGCATCTAGGCCTCACCCTTCCCTCCTCCGCAGTATCCACTGAGTAATTTGTTGAAGTATTGTAGCATTTAGTGCAGATTGAGCATACAGAAGAGACCTCAGACTCTTAACTTGGAAGATAATTTCGGATCTGGCAGTTTGGCATGAAGTTGTAATGAGTATGCAGTTTTTATCTCTCTTTTGCATGACAATTTTGGGGAGTACATTGTACAATGTTTGGAGCAGATCTTTGCAGGCTATAAGCCAACACAAATTTGCAAGTGCTGGTTAGATCACTTAGGACTCTAGACAAAAATGAAGATCATGGTTTTGTACAGGTTTATACAGTTATATATTTTTGAACAGTTGGCTCTTAAATGACGGAAGGACTTTACAGAGTTTCTTTTTGCAAGGATCAATGAAGACCATAAGAAGATTAGTAGTGGGTAGTGTTAACTTTTAAGCCCTGAAGATTTGAGGATGAATCAACAGTTTAAGTCCAGATAGTTTTGAGCATGGATTCAACATATGCACACTATTGGAGTGAATCCCCTTTTAGCACCAATAATGGACAGTTTGGTTGAGAGTATATGGGCACCTTTAGGCCGACTGAAGCCCTTGCACACTTTTAGGCCGACTGAGGCCCTTGTGTACTTATGGCAAGGATTTGTATTGACTTTGTACCAGCTATCTTCAGCCTACTTGTGGTCCCAAGCAGATTTTATGGGCTTTTAAAATATTGTACATTATTGTATCATTTTGCATTTATAGTTCCTTTTCACTTCATTGTAAGCCATAAGTGAGAGCTAGAAGTATCAATGTAAACTAACTACGGTGATTAGAATTATTATTTTGGATTTCCAGCCATCTTAGGTGCTTAGCAGTTCATATCCTGGAGTCTTTTATGTGTGTTTTCTTTTGTTATGCACATTCTCTTTGGATATTTTGTGAAGCAAGTTATTGGTAAATTAATGCACATACTGTTAGAATTTGAGTTCTGCAAATATTAGCGCAGACCACAACTCTGTAAATATTAGTGAATGTTTATCTTTCTGTTCCACTTTCTATTAGCACAGTTGCATAGAATCATCCATTACATTGTCATCAAAGTACTTATGTGTGAAGACCATCATAGTACACCAAATGATAAAGTACTTGTCAGGTTTTCTGAAAAGCATCTTGTAAGGTTCATGATAGAGGAAGGAGAACACACAATTTACTTAAGTCATCTTTAATTAAAGTGCTTACCAGAGTTTAGTATGCAGCTGTGAATGAATCAATTACAAGAAATTGAATATTTTTTATTTTCTAAGGAAAACCTTGCGGGGAATCCCAAAGGATGCTTTCCCCACATTTATGGTTGCCATCCCTTGTAAGCATGTTGGTGCAGAGTATTGTGCCTAACCCAGTGGGATTTGAAGCAGGTACCTGCTGGTACAGAACTAGCCAAATGCTCAGCCACATTGGTGACAACAGGTTGAGCTATCCCCTTGGGCTTACAAGAAATTGAATATTCACTAATTTGTCCGTAATTAGTTAGTAGTACTTCTATCAACATACCAAGTGGTGGGAGGCTGCCCATAGAGCCTATTCGTAACTAAGGTTCTGTCCATAATGAATATTTTGTTATTATCTTCTGGTTATTAACTTTGCGAATACATATGCTTTTACATATGTTTTTATCACATTACTAGTCTTTGATAGTTAAACACGAAATAGGAGCAAGTCCCATGCTATTTTGTAAATTCTAAACTCTTATTTCAATTTCCTAACTTTACCCAAATCAAATTGTCAAACCATTTACCATTTATTATTCATTCATGAATTCTGTATTATGTATTTTCCTGCATTGTAATATTGACTTGTTTCGTTTGTTTTCTCCTCAGCAGACATTGTAAATGATTTGTATATTCTTGTAGTATTCTCTGTTTGATTTAAATCTTCATCTCTGTTTCTCAAACTCACATAACTGTTTTATCTTAACATTTCACTTTTTAGATAGGGTGCAAATTTGTATTGCATTGAGTAATTCCAGATGTCTTTCATGCCTAAATTGGCATGCTTTCTTGAATTTTCCTGTACCCTAGAATTTTGGCACATTTTCCTATTCTATTTTAGTTGATTTATCTGTTGTATCTCAGAGACTTGGTATCTATGCTGCAAAATCTACTATCACTATTCACATTGACTTTAGCTCTAAAAGCTGTATTTAAAATAAGTTAGTGATTATGGGGCATCTTATAGTCTTACGACAGCTATTTTGATATAATATTGCAATAAGTTTGAGGAACATTGTATGATGGGCTTAAAAGGGGTCGTCTTAGGAATGCAAGAAAGAGGTACTTGTGGTTGTTTTGGGGAATAGTTTACTTTTATTATTGCCATTTTTTATTGTGTTTGATGGTTAAGATATGGAGTGGACTTATTCACATTTCTCTAGTTCACATTTCAAGGTTAGCAGCCGTGTAATTGTTTCAAGGGTTTAATTATTGACTGCTGTTAAGGTTGGTTTGTTTGTACGAACTATAGTAGATAACCTTATGCATTTTACGTTTGAATAATAATGTGGCATAGTTTATGTAATTGGGTTCTAGAATCTAGAAAGCCATTCGAGTGTTTACCAAGTATGACTCAGAGATTCACATGGAAATTTTGTAAGGTACTTGGTATATTTTGGAAAGTTGAATATTTTGTGCGAGTATTTTTTGATATATACACATGAAATTTGGAATTGTTTTAGGTATCACTTCAGTTGGAGTGTTACACATAAGCAGTTAGGTTAAGGTTTGCTTGTTTGTATGCACTAATAGTAGATAATCTTATGCATTTTAGGTTTGGATAATAATGTGACAGTTTACGTAATTGGGTTCTAGAAAGCTATTCTAGAGTTTACCAAGTACGACTCGATTTCACGTTGAAAAATTGGAAGGTATCCGGTATATTTTCGGAAGTTGAATATTTTGTGTAAACATTTTTTCATATACACATGAAATTTGGAATTGTTTTAGATATCTCTCAAGTTGTAGTGTTTCAAATAAGCAAATAGGTTCAGACTCTTTCCTGTGAAGTGCTTTTGGCACTGACCATAGTTGTTTGGTTTGATTGATGGAACTGTTACACGTAGTTTGTCTGAACTCTGGGTGGAGCAGGACCGAAGTTGGAACTATTCAGGGGAATTATACATGGGACTAATAGCAATTATTTGTACATTTTCTTGAGTTCAGTATGTTATGGATTTCTCACCTATGTACAAATATCACGAGTGTTTCAGATATTCTATCAGGCCGGAAGTATTTAATGTTTTGACATTAGTGTCTTTAATAAAATTTTTTTGGCCATTTTGTTTAGAATGCTTTGGGTGCTAACTGGGGAGTTGTAGTATACGTTGATAATATTGCTGGGTAGTTTGTTGCAGTAATGCTAAACATTTTTTGCATTTATATTTCTTTTCTGCTGTTAGACTTTCTGTCTTTATGCAATTTATGTGGTTTAGGACTTCAATCTTTCAACTGTAAAATTATGAATATTCAAAACATCTTGTTAAATGTTGGGCCTACTTTCACAGGCATTGTTAGGGAAGCTGAAGTAACATTTGTATCCTGTTGTCTTTTAATTGGATACATCTTCCATGATTATATTCAATTGAAAATCAAATTTCTTAAAGTTTAGTACATGGGGCCATGGCATACGTTGATTACATTGCCAGGAATTCTGTTGCTGTGATATTAAACATTCAATATTAAAACAATGGTCTGCTGTTAAATATGCTAGTTTGATAATTTGTTCAATTTATATGGGAGGTGAACTAAATATTGCATCTGTGAAATAATGAATACGCCGGCTGTAGAAATTTAATGACAATCAGCATGCACAAATTCTGTCATTCACTTAGCAACCTAGAGATAATTGTCATCTATGAACTCTGAAATGTATAAACATATATTTAGAAAATATTATGAACAGAAATACACATTGCCAAGTACTTTTGCAGCGGAATAAATATAATGAACAACAATCACACATTCATGTAAAACTCAGAAATTTAGGCAACCAGCCAGGGAAAAACCCCAATGTGGGGAAACCCAAAGAGAAAGAGATTTTATTAGCTTCAGGAAAGTTATATCAGCAGCAACATAGAATTTCCAGCAAGGGAAAAACTCACTTACAACACCCAAAACAGTCCCCAATTTTCTGCCTAGAGAACTGTGCCAAAACTGTACTGTACATCCTCCCTTGACTGTACAGTACCTTGAAATTTGTTCCCACAGTCAGCTGTACAGACAGAACTGTACAGCCCCTTCTACAGCAAGAAACACTTCAATCAGCCTCAAAATTTGTGCCCACTAACAACCTTGAAAACTGTGCCCTCTTCCTTGTTGTACGGACTGAACGGCTCTGTACAGTGCAACCTCCAACAACAACAAATAACTCAACACTTCACACAGAAAATCGCCTTGGGAAATGTGCCCAGCTTGTTGCTCTTTTCTCTCTTCCTCAAAGCTCTCTTGGAAATCTCTCAATCTCTTCTTCTCATTGTCTTGCACACTACCCAATGCATTCTCTTATAATTCTAAAATGATTTTTCATTTTCCAAGTCTCTTTTCACCTTCCCCATCTCTAAATCTAGAAGCCAAGATCTAATCTCGCCTTTACATGATTCATTTCTTCCAAAATAAATCACTTAAAATATTAAAGTACAATTTCACTTAATAACATAAATGCACTTTATGAAATAAAGTCACTTTAATATTAGAAGGTACACTTTATTAAAAAGTCACTTACATAAAAGAACCACTTTATTACAACTTTATAAAAACCCATTACAGAGTCAAGTGTCTAGTAGTGCAAATATAAGGCTACTTCCGCATACAAGACAAATATGCAGAGTACCTCTCGAGCTATAAAAACTAACACCGGCTAGGTTGTGGTCTGGTAGTAAGTAGTGGGGTGCATCCTGCAGCAAGACCCAGGTTTGATCTTCACCTCTCTGTTGTTCTCTTGGATGGTATTCCTCCTGTGTCCCTAAAGCGACAAGCTCCAAAGTAGCACCAACTGGTTGGCATTATTGTTTGGATGTTTCAATAAAAAAATAGAGATTACAAATATTTCAAAACAAATGTTGATTTTGAGCCCACATTCAATAGGTGATGAAATAACTTTTCTTATATCCACTGCCCATTCATTGTATCAGTTTACCCTTAAACTATTTGGTTGAAAGTAAATTTTCCTAACGTTGATCTTTTACCCTTAAACTATTTGGTTGAGAGTAAATTTTCCTAACGTTGATCTTTGTACCTTACACTAATTGGATTGGTTTACCCTGAATGTACTTGATTGAGAATAACATTTTATAAAGTTGCTTTAATGTTTAGAGCTCCTTTCTCATGTATTGTCCACTTTCATTGTATACGCTTCTATTCTTCCATACCGACACTATCTTTTATGCCAAAGGTGGATATGTTGGACCAATATTCCACAACGAAGACCATTGATTTTACCCTAGTGGAATGATGTCTCACAATGTAAGGTTAAACACTTCCATGAATTTAATCGCTGATAGAGGGTGTGATGAGATTTTTTAGTTGTGGTTTTTTTGGATGTAGGACTTTTGGCTAGTTTTTGGGTACCTTTTCCTAATTCTTTTGGCTATGATTGGCCCCTTTAGGGATATTCACTACATTGGCATATATGTATAAGATTTCCTTTTGCAATGATGTATTACTAATTTTTTCTTGCCCTTGAATTTTCCTTAGGTTCTATTCTGTTTCGACGAGTTGTGTCACCACTCCAAGTTACTTTATTGCACTTGTTAGATGGTAGTGGTCTTTCTCAAATTGGTTGCCCCAATTTAGCACCTTTGCATGTTTGGCACCCATTCAACCCATCCTTGTTATGATCGATGTCCATGTAGTCTCTAATTGCATAATGAGCCTTGTCTTTTGCTCTTATCAATTGTTGACCTCTACCTAGTAGACTCTTGATTGAGTACTATTTGTTTTTTTGCTTAGCTTCCCACTCATGCCCTTTAAGCCATTGTTTCACATCATCGATGTGTTAAGGCCCGACTTGTGTGCGAACCTCCATTACCCACCATCTTTGAGGAGACCCACCCAAGGCGCCTCCCTTGTCGACACCCATATGCTGTCATTTTCTGTACCCATTGTTTGGAACTGCTTGGCCACATATGGCTCTTGTCCATTTGTTTTAATTGACCCATTCTTTTATTTGTATAGACGAAAAAACCCCACAAAAAGTCTAATAGAAAACACTAAAATCCAACAACTTAAAAAAATCGAAGAGGGAAAGAAATTGAACTTTTTGTACAATCACCAACTTTTGCACCATGTCTCATCTCTTCATTAGTTTGAGAACCTATTAGTGTTGTCCTTATTTGGAGCATCTGTATTATGTTGCCTAGTCTTGTCCTTTTGCAGGTTCCATTGGGTCTTGAGTCCAATCTATTGCCATCTAGTTGACTTTGTTATCATGGCCCTAGAGTCTTGTTCATCCCATCCTATTGAGTTCGTTGCCTTGGTCGTTGAGTCATATTCACACCTTCAATATGGCTTCATCACTTTTGGTCTCCAATACTCCCTCAACATTACTCGCCTCCCAATGTCCATGTTGGCATTTGGTAGTGTGGTCTTGTTAAGATTGATGGTCTAGGTGAGTCATCATTTATGTTTTGTTCAAGAGAATCCCATGTTTCATGATCATGGCTTCGTTCCATTGTGTCGAGTCTAAGTCCTTATCATCTATGAAAGTTCTGCGTGCCTCATGTTAGTTTCAAAGAATCATCATTGTGCTTTATCCATTGCGCCTATTGGCCACAACACATTTTACTTTAGGGGTTTGATTTGGAGGCCAAGTACCTTGGTTGTTGTTTTCATCATTGGCAATTTACATCATAGAGGGTAGTGGATAGACATCATTAATTCATGATTGAATGGTTTCTTTCAATGTTTGATATCAAGACATCCATTCACCTCGTGTAGGTTTGTATTAGTATCTTGGGTTCCATTTTTATTATTAGTGGGCTACCTCACATTTGAGAATGATTTCTATCATTGATTACTGATGTAGTTACCAACTTGACGAGAACCTTTCAGAGTTCTCATATTTTAGAGGTTGAACTTAGTGGTTATTTCTATACCTGTTTCAAAAGGTGGTGCTACCGGTAGCACCCTTTTTTGTATTGAGGTAGTTTATTGATATTTTGAATTTTTGAATTTATAAAGTATCAACATTTTTTTTCAAATGTTTTTTTTTTCTACTTGGATTGGGTGATACATGGGTGTTTTTTTCTACTTGGATTGGGTGATACATGGGTGCCATGAGGCACTCCAAGAAGATATGTTGGGTAGTGATCTTCGTATGGGGGTGCATGGTGGCATTATTGAGCTTGGTGTGAGGGGAGATGGCTCTATTAAGGCAGGACGATGGGAGGGTGAAGGAGTTTATGGTGCGTTCAGTGAAAACTTGTCATTGCATTGGGATAATGGTTGCATATGATATTATGGTTGTAGGTGGTGGCTCGAGCTTTATCTGGAGTAGAGGCGCTATTTTGTTTGGTATTGGGGGCAAGCAGAGCGCCTCAGTTTCACCAGTAATCATCGGACCTAGTCTTTCGCTCAGCTTGTGGTGTAAAATTGTAAGTTCTATGGCTTTCTTTGGCTTTGATTTTGCAGTTTGGTGTGGTTTACTCATGGTTTCGGTCCTAGTTGTCATGTTGGTTTTGACATCCGGGGGAGGGACCCTTGCTCACCTGTTCTTGGATATAAGTTTCTCTGTTGTTTGGGGCTTCACGAGAATTTGAAGGGAGCCTTTTCATGTTGGTTACGACTTGGGTTTGTTGTTTGGTTGGCAATTCAGGTTCCTTCGGGTCTTCTATGGGTTTTGGCTTTCAGGCATGTAGGTCGAGCCTCTGGGTTATGCTCTGTTCCTCTTTCTGTGTCTGCGTTGTCATTTGGCTGTGGGGATAGCCCTAGTTGATCCCTCATGCTTTTGTGGTCCCCTTCTTTTGTCTGTGGTCCTCTGCTTGTCATCGCTGACCAGTTTTGCAAAGATATTCCAGAGTATAGCAAGAGGCATTTGAGGAGGAAAGTGAATGCCTCTCAACCCTATAATCGTGAGACCCCTTTCCCCACCACGACCAAGGTTGAAAAAGTTGCCAGGTAGGTAGAACAAAATTTCCATGAAAATTTTAGTGTTGTAGTGAAAGAGGAGGTGGAAGCTATGGAGAACACTATTCTTAGAAAGAGAAAACATGTTTCCAGGGACCATATTGAACAAGATCACCAAGGTTGGTTCTCTAACTTGGGGTTTTCTAGAACCAAAGATACCATGGTGTTTAGAGCCACTGAGCTATACTAGCTCTCCAAAGCCCTTATAGCCCAAGTGGTTAAGGAAAAAGGAGCCCAACAACATAAATTTTGGTCAGATTGATGCTATTCAAAGCTAAGTTCAAGGCAATTTGTAGGGTTGTATTCGGTGTAAGGATTGAAGTGTCGGAATGGCAGATCAATGATAAAGAGCACTCAACAAAGGCATAAGAGACCTTGAAATCCCACATAACGTCCTTTAATCCTATCATCATTGAAGAAGATGCAACATTAGACAGGAGTAAGACAACCTAGGAAACTCAAGTATCCAACACTTCAAGTCATCCAGGGCAAGCTTGATGAGTCTTTTGCTATTTTTATCCATAGTCATATTACCTTGTTATGTTTTTTTGGTGTTAATTGGTAGACAACCTTGCTATACTTTTTGTTTTGATTTACTCTATATGAGGTTTAGGACCTTTGTACGTCGATGACATATAGTCTCAATGACACTAATAAACTAAGTAATCTTTCGGAGCTCTTTATGGCATGGTTTATTTTTTGGTAGGCTATAGAGAACAATGGTTGTAATATTTCTTATACCATGTTAATATAAAATTATCTAGTGTACAAGAAAAAATGTTTTTTTTTTCAATTGTTTTCTTTTTTGTCTAATTTTTTTTTCAATGGTGTTTTTTTTTTATTATTTTTTCCAATTTTTTCTTAATGTTAAAAAATAAAACTCTTAAATTTATCATTTTTAAAATGCGATATATGATTTATCTTTTTGAAGTTAATTTTTTTTTCATTTATTTATGTATTAGTTATTAATTTAGGGTGACGTAATTTTTATTTTTGGTAAGCTCACTAAACTATATTAAAATATTATTAGTAAAAATACATGTGTTATGTTGTTGGCTTGCCACATGGGAAACTAGACCAGCAGCAAAACATTTGTTTTTTCAGGCTTACTGCTCGAAATTGATAAAAAAGAAGCTATCGCTAAGAGTTGAATGTTTGTTACAAAAACTGCCAGCCTTAGGAACTACATGTCTAGTGTCTATTTGATGCTTTGCAAGTTGTCTATAGTAACTATGATGAAATAAACATCTAAGAGACTAATAATGGGAGATTAATCTAGAGGGGAGGAGACATTGTCCCTCGACACCTGAGGAGTTTCTTTGCTGGGGTCGTTGAAGTTGAGGGCTATGGTCTTCTCTGCTAGAATGGAGACTTTTCTTTCCAATGCCTTGATTTGAAGTTAGATGTATTCCAACTGCATGGATAATTCATTGTGGGCAACATGTTTGTCTATCAGTGCTATATGCCCAATAACACCTTCATATGCCAATATAAATCTATGGTTCTATACTGCTTTTTCCGTGATCGAGATGATCCGGTGTCCAAGATCCAAGCAACCATTTATGCATCTATTTTCACTGTTCGGGGTCACAATCCTTTCCACGCAGACATCTGCTTCCAAAATTTCCAGAGCAGCATGAGTTTTCGAAGGGGTATGAGCAGTGAAATTCTATGCTGCTATTGTTGCTTCCTGTTGAGCTCGTGGGAGTGGAAGACTTGGATGCAAAGTCCTTCCTCTGCACATGGTCCTTCCTTTGTCCATAACTTCGCTCTAGTTGCCAATCTCACCATCGAGCCAATAAGAAGAGATCCTAACCTGTATGCACCAACCATGGTTCTCACCAACCCTTAGTCGAAGTCCAACCTCTCGCTAAGAACTATCCACCCTTACGATCAGAGCGGTATTATTTTCAAACTTCTCGACTAACAACCTTGTATTAAGGCCCTAGTTGTTTCCTTCCATAATAACATATCCTCTGGACTGTGTACCCTTGGAATTAATCTAGATTGAATGCTAGTGCGTTTGGTCTGGAGTTGCAATTACTAGCAATTGCGTTGATTACCATGGAGAGCCGTCATCGCTAGGCTAGCTCGCGAATGATTAGATCTAAGTTGATGTTGAATGAACCCTTTGCTTGTGCACAGATCCTTGCCTTGATTGCCAAGCCTCTATTCGAGCTAGAGAACATAACATGTCTTAAAATCTTAAAACCATAAATCCAAACTGGTCCATATCCAGTACTATAATTCACTACAACATCTGAAACTAGATAGAAAAAAGAAAGGTTGTACCCAGAGAACCATCGATCATTGAGCATGAGGAACCTAAGGGAAGGTGGGCCTGAATCGCCTTGTCGAGAAACAACAATAGAAGTTTTATGATCGGGTTGATTTCCAAGTGGAGGATTGAAGGCACCTCCATGACGACAAATGAGCCAAGTCACCACCTCAATCAGGTAGGCGTTCTGAGTTTCTAGAGCTTCCATTCTACCTTTGAGGTGGCGAAAGTTGTCCTCCTTTGGAAACATACCTAAGGCAACCATCTTTTTTGTATGCCAGTGCAGTTCCAGGGTACAAAATAATTTTGAGTTCTTGGTCCTAGTGCAAGCAAGATCGAGGATTAATCCTCCCACTTGAAACTCCACCTCTTCATCATCTTTGAATTCCCTAATCGGACGAACCTTTGATTCCAGGCTCGACATTGTGGCTTTGTCCTCAGGAACAAAGTCTTCATAAAACTATGCTGCAGCCACCACTGCCTTAGCTGCACGGGATGACCTCACAGAGGGGGAGCAAGGCTTTTGTCCTCTTGGTACCATATCCAGAAAGACGAGAGAAGAAAGCCCAACGAACTATGCAAAAAATTAGAGTAAACCCAAATCCACAAGAGTTGTGCAGCTACCAAAGTGCGACCACAACTATCTGCATGATGAGAGGTCATGGGTGCATGCTCCCCTTCATGCAAAATATCACTCTCTTTAGCCGAATGACCCTCACCATATGTAATTTTGGTGTCAAATCGGGGCAAGGGTACAAGACTTGCATCTTCTGCTTCGCGAGGATGGAATGTTTGATCCCACCAAGCGCTTCCACGCTCATCACTATAACTACTACCAGCGTCTTGAAACCTCAGAAGTAGACCACTAGGCAACTGCATAATGTTTTGACTAACAGTCAAAGGGATATCGTCTGCTTTGTGACGTTGAAGTGGTCGATCACACCAAGCGCTTCCACACTCATCGCCATCAATACTACCATCCTCTTGCAATCGAGGACATACACCACCAGGCAACTACATTATATTCTGATGGACCAACGAAGGGACAGGGGTGTCGCGCTACATGTTGAGCATAACCATTTATTACCTTGGGCTAGGCGTCGACTCCACTGCACCAACGACATTACCTTCTGAGCTGGGTGGCACCCCATTCGAGGAGGGTACCATATACTTTAAATAAAATGTAAAATATTATTTTTAACCGAATGGTTATCAACACTATTAAATATTTAGTAAAAAAAGTCTACAAATAAAAGTTAGAAATAATAAAAAACATATACAATATGGATTTTTTTTTCTTTTTTTCCTAAAATGCCATGTCAAATAAAACATTTCTATGAACATAATTAAACCAAGATAAAAAATTGAACAATTTTTTATATATTTTTATAAATTTCATGTATAAAAAAAATAATATTTAATGTTTTTTAGGTAATTATTAACATAGAAAAAATTAAAAAAATAAACCATATAATATGGTAAATAACATATTAAAAAAATTCATAATAAAGAATAATATATGGATATTTATTCTTATTGTAAAATCTCAAAGTCAAGGATATCTTAAAAGTAATTAATAATATCAAATACATCAAATTCACCATTTGATGTATGCACATCATCATTTTTTGACATCATTTTGTGCTTTCATTGGGTCATTTTGCTCTTTCATTTGCTCTTTGTAAGTTGTCCAAAGTAATCCTTTTCAAACAATCTTTTCAATGGTGGTTGATGTTTCTTTAATATTTTTTCTATGTGATTCTTTAAAATCTCATTTTGTCAAACTAACTTGTTTCATTTTATCTTGAAGAGCTTTGATAACATTAATTATTTGTTGAATAAAATTGCATTGTAGTGTTTCATTTTCAATGAATATGCATTTTCTTCATTTTTGTAAGCAAGATTGTAGTGTTGTACTTAATAGCAAATACAAAAGAAACATTTGACTAAAACAATGTAATCAAACATAAATTAATAATAATAGATATTGAAATATGCTTTTATATATGTAATATTATAAGTTTTACTTTAACTAAAGAATAAATTCAAAACTCAATCTCCTTCGCTCGAAAATGTATGTATAAGATAATTAATCAGTGTTTGTGGTTTTTAATAAATGTTAACAATTTCTCTTTTCTCATATATTAGCTTTCTAATAACAACATTATAAACCAATAATTGACTATGCTTCTCTCCATTTTTTTCGTTGGTATTAGTAGAATTATAAGTATTGAGTTTTTGTCAAATTTAGCGCTGTTATTAAGTTCTTTTCAATTTACTAGACAATAATAGCATAAGTAGGATCACTGAAAGAAACACAATCACAAGGTACACAACATTTATCCTGGGAAACCCTCATGGGGGAGAAAACCCAACAAAAAATTCCTTAATACAGATTGCCAATACAATGCCAAGATAATTAACCAAACACTAGAGAATATCCAAGACTGAGCAATGCGCCTCTCTCTCCTTTTGGCAACTGCAACTTCCTTCAAACTTGCGCACTAGATGAGTGACTTGAATGAGTGAGTGAATGAGGTGCTAGCCTCTCTTATTTATACTAGCTAAGGAGCGCTAGGGTGGTGTCTCTTCATTAGGCATGGCCAACTTCGCAGAGTCTCCTTGATCGCAGTCATACCCTTCATTTTTAATCTTTTTTGCTTCAGTGGACCCGACCCCTTCGCAATTTCCCTATTTTTCTGCCTATCCCATTATATTCCCCTTCAAGCACTGATCGTCGTGGTACCTATCACTTCTAAGTCTCTTTTTTTTTGTGGTCCCACCCACCCATTTTTTTTCCTTACCCGCACTTCCCCTCTCCAAATGGCCACCACTCGCAACCAATATATCCAAACTTTCGTCAATCAAGCCCATGCCTCCATCTCACATCTCAGATGGATTCCACCAATTCCCGCATTGACAACTTGGAAGCCGGCCTCACAACCCAATTGATCTCTCTCCAGTCTGTTGTTAATCAATTGTTGAACCTCCCTATGGGTCCTTGTTCATCAACACAAACCGATGCTACTGATTCCTCTCAGTCTCTGCATTTTCACTCCAACTCCTTTCATCATGAACCCCATCTTTCCCGAGTAGAGGTCACTAAATTTGATGGATCCGATCCTACAGGTTGGGTCACTCAAATGGAGCATTATTTTTCTTTGCATGGTATTACTGACGAGTTGACCAAAATTCACTATGTTGTCCTCTATCTAGATCCTGAACGCTGGAAATGGTGGCGATGGAGAATTTTTTTTCGTTAGGGGTATATTGCCTGGACCCAGTTTTTTGCTAAGCTTTATGCCCGCTTTGATACTGATACCCACTATCTAGGTCGTTTGACCAAGTTGAAACAATCTGGCATAGTGGAAGACTTCATCACTGCTTTTGAGAATTTGGCCTTTCGAACATAGGGCATGTCAGATGCGTTCTTCTGTGAATGCTTTATTAGTGGTCTCAAGGATGAAATCTGATCTCAGGTTCTCATGGCCCTCCCTCCCACTTGGTTGGAAGCTAGTCAATGTGCTAAAGAGGCCCAACAAGTTGTTTTGTCTCAGAACAAAAAACCCCATTTTGTTCCTCGCCCTCGACCCTCTAATCCTAACTCCCATGTTACTCCCCTCAAGGTTAACCAACTAGGGTTGAAATGGATGAACGCCAACTGTAGGGTCTTTGCTATAATTGTGATGAAAAATATTTTCCGGGGCACAAGTGTAAGGAACAAAAACTATTTATGGCCATCTCCTAAGATGTTCCTGAAGAGGATGTGACAATTCCCCTTGTTGAAGAACCCTCTCTTCTCGATGCCACCCAAGAGCCTGCTGACCCACCTGAAGTTGACCCCCTTATTTCCTTGCATTCCCTCACTAGCTTCTCGGCCCCCCAAACGCTCAATCTCATTGGCTACATTAAGCACTGGAAGGTCATCATCCTTGTTGACAGTGGTAACACCCACAATTTTATTCATCGTCTCATTGCCCAGGAAACCAATTGCTATATTCGTGTTGTCAATAATTTTCAAATCATGATAGCCAATGGTGGGTCCATGAAATGTGGTGGGTGGTGTGGAAATGTCTGTCTTCAAATTGGACATTACCAACTGAAATCTCATATGTTTTCCATTGACATGAGAGGCTGTGACATTGTGCTAGGTGTTGAATGGTTACGCACTTTGGGTCCCATTCTTATGGACTTTAAGGAAATAACCATGCAATTCCAACAAGAAGGACAAAAGTATCAATTTCAAGGTCTCACAGCTGGTTCTCCGGAGATCATTAGTTCCCATAGTATGGAAAATCTCCTCAAGAAAGGCCACTCCAGTATCATTGCTCAATTCCATTCTATTCAAGCCGTTGAGACACCCTTTGTGCATCCTGACCTCCAAGCTATCATTTTCAAACATCAAGCTGTTTTTTCCACTCCTCAGGGACTTCCTCCTTCTCATGGTGTTCATGATCATTCCATTCCCCTTGTTTCTGACATTCTTCCTCCCAATGTTCGCCCTTATCGCCACCCCTTTCCCCAAAAGAATGAAATTGAGAAAATAGTGCAGGGATTTCTTCAAGCAGGTGTTATCCGCCCCAATACCGGCCCCTATTTTTCCCTTATGGTCATGGTACTTAAAAAAGAAGGTACTTGGCGCACGTGTCTCGAATTTCATGCCCTCAATAATCTCACCATCAAGGACACGTTCCCCATTCATGTCATTGATGATTTCTTGGATGAGCTGAGTGGTGCTTAGTACTTCACTAAACTTGATTTGCATTCTGGATACCACCAGATACGTATGCAAGAGGCTGACATACCCAAGACTGCATTTCTAACTCATGAGGGTCACTATGAGTTTTTGGTCATGCCCTTTGGCCTGTGTAATGCCCCCTCCACCTTCCAAAGCCTCATGAATCATGTCTTCCGTCCTTTTCTCCGTCATTTTGTCTTAGTATTCTTTGACGATATTCTCATCTATAGTAAAACTTGGCAATCTCATCTTTCCCATGTGGATCAAATTCTCCATCTACTCTCGTAGCACCAAATTTTCCTCAAACAATCTAAATGTTCTTTTGGTGCCTCAGAAGTGGAGTACTTGGGTCATCTTATTGGCAAGACTGGTGTGAGGGTGGATCCTAAAAATATTGAAGCTATGCAAGATTGGCCTCACCCAAAGACTCTCAAAATCTTGAATGGATTTCTGGGTTTAACAAGTTATTATCACATTTTTGTTAAGAATTATGGAAAGATTGTGGCACCTCTCACTGCTCTCTTTAAAAAGAATTCTTTCACTTGGACTCCAACAGCTACTTAGGCTTTTCAAACCTTGAAGATGGCCATGTGCACCACTCCAGTCTTGGCCCTTCCCGATTTCACAAAGACCTTTGTCCTGGAATGTGATGCTTCCGGGAAAATGAATTGGCGCCGTCCTTATGCAAGAGGGTCGGTCTTTGGCCTTTACTAACAAACAACTGCAAGAGCGAAATTTGGGCAAGTCAATTTATGAAAAATAAATGTTGGTTATTCTGTATGCCGTGGCTCTTTGGCGCCCTTATCTATTGGGGCAACGCTTCCAAATTAAGACAGATCATCAAAGTCTCAAGTATTTTTTGGAACAATGCCTTTCCTCCCCCGAGCAACAAAAATGGGTGACTAAGCTCTTTGGATATGATTATGAGATCATTTACAAGAAAAGAAAAGACAATGCGGTTGTTGATGCACTTTCCAAAAAATATGAAGATGAAGGTTCCATTTTTTCTCTGTCCTTCATTGTACCAGATTGGCTCCAAGCTGTTCACCAGGAATGGCTACAAGATCCCAAAATTTCGCATCTGATACAACAATTGTAGTCCAATTCTCCAGTCTCCCCAGGGTACTCTTGGCTCAATGATGAGCTTCGATATAAAGGCCGTTTGTATTTAAGTACACGGTCAAAACTTAAAGCCATGGTACTTTTTGAGCTTCATGCTACACCAACAACTGGGCATTCAGGGTTTACCAAAACCTATGACAGGGTCAAATGTTCTTTTTTCTGGGATGGTATGAAACAAGACGTTCGTAATTTTGTGGCTGAATGTGATGTGTGTCAATGAAACAAGGGCGAAACAGTCAAATCTCCTGGCACACTACAACCACTTCCGATTGCACCTGCTATTTGGCGGGATATCTCTATTTATTTTATTGTAGGCTTACCTAAATTGGGAAATAAATCAGTCATCATGGTGGTAGTTGATCGTCTTTCCAAGTATGCTCATTTCTGTGCTCTTCAACACCCATTTACAACATCCACTATGGCTTAACTTTTCATGGATCAGGTTTTCAAGCTTCATGACATGCCACATTCTATTGTTTCTGATCGCGACCCAACTTTCACCAGCAATTTTTAGCAAGAATTGTTCAAGCTCCAAGGCACCCAATTGCATCTCAGCACAACTTATCATCCCCAGACTGATGGTCAAACTAAAGTGGTCAACAAGTGTTTGGAAACATATTTGAGGTGTTTTGCATCGGATAGGAAAAATCAATGGGATCAATGGTTACCACTAGCTGAATGGTGGTACAACACTTCTTACCATACAAATACCCGCATGACTCCTTTTGAAGCGGTGTATGGACAAAAGCCACCTTCAGTTCTCTCATATTTTCTAGGCGTCTTGAAGGTCCAGGCAGTTGAAAAAACGCTTACAGTTCGAGAGACTATTCTCCGTACCCTCAAAGAGAAATTGGTCATGGCCCAGAATCGCATGAAGCAACAAGCAGATCAAGGTTGCTCTGAACGTCAATTTGCAAAAGGGGATCAGGTGTTTCTTTGACTACAACCTTACAAGAAAAATTCCCTCAAGGTTGACCATTGTCAGAAACTGGTGCCCAAATTTTATGTTCTTTATATTGTTCTCAAGCGGGTGGGACAGGTGGCCTATCAGTTAGTTTTGCCCAGTCATTTTAAGCTCCATCCTGTTTTTCATGTTTCCTTCTTAAAGAAGGTTATTGGAACTAAGTGCCAAACTCAACCCAACCTTCCCGAGTTGGACGAAGAAGGCTCCATTTGGCTACAACCAAAAATAGTTTTGGACTATCGTGAGCGTCGCCTGCGTTAGCGAACCATCAATGAAGTGTTAGTCCAGTGAAAAGATACAACTCCAACAGATGCCACTTGGGAACCAACTACTATTCTGCAACAATTTCCTCATCTCAAGCCTTGAGGACAAGGTTGTTTTTAAGGGGGAGGACATGTTAGGGACCTAACCCCTCACATAGGTAGAATAATATATTTCCATGTAATAAAGGTCAATATTAATAAGACCTAGCAATAAAGAAGAATAAGTCCAATGTAAGAAGACCTAATAGAAGCTTCTTCTTCTAGAAGGATATTCTTCTAGACTTTTCTTTTGATAGACATATTTAGTATAAATAGGAGTCGAGGGTATGAGAAGTTTTGTCTTGGATATTATTGTAATAGAGGTCTGCTCTGCTAGAGGTTTACCCCTCGAAGAGGCAAATGGAAATTGCTCTCAGTAATCAAAGTGCTCTTTCTGGTGTTATTTTGGTATCATTTTGGTATTATTGTGGTGTTGTTCTAGTTATATTGTTGTTCATCTGCCATTTCTAGCTATTTATTTTTGTTCTGCATACTTTTTTATATCTGAAATATTACAACATCATCAAGAGAGAGAGAGAGGGAAACAACATCAACAACATCTGGAACACTAACTGACATATCTATAAATCATTAGAAGTTTTTCTCATTATCAATACCATCATCATTCACAACAAGGAGTTGGAGTATCATCATCATCATCATTCACAATATGGAGCTAGAATAACATCATCATCATCGTTCACAACATGGAGCTGGAATCTGAAACATCAACATCAGTGAGAATAAAAACTATAACAACAACATCAACAACACGAGGCTAAAGCAACAACATCATCACATCACGAGGATGAAGCAACAACATCATCAACACGAGGCTGAGATAACATCATCATCATCATATAGCAACAGAATGAGGTAGGTGTAATAAAAACATTTTGTAGTACTTTGACAGTCCCTAGGGATCTACCCAAGAATCATAAGATTCCCTAGGATATGAAATCCTAACGGAGCTACCACGTGGTACTTTGACAAACCGCCCTTACCAGACCTTCTGGATTTTCCCAAGAATCATAAGATTCCCTAGGATTATAAAAATCCTAATGAAGCTACCACTACTGACCATAACTGACATATACATGCACAAGTACTTTGACAGACCATCCTTACCAGACCTTCAGAATCTTTCTAGGGATGATCAGTCCCCTAGGATATAAAATCCTAACTGGGCTACCCGCTGCTAGTCAGGATACCATAGTATCATCAATATCACTCCCCCTTATGATGGAGGTCCTTTTAGACTATACCAAGATTGTCTCGAAAGTATTCAAACTTTACACGAGACAGAGGCTTGGTCAACACGTTTGCAACCTGCTCATCTATGCCAACATATTGGAGCATTATAACTCCCCTTTGCATCATATCACAAATGTAGTGATATCGGATTTCTATGTGCTTCGACTTATCATGGAACACAGGGTTCTCCATCATCTTTATGCAACTCTAGTTATCACATAGAATCACAGTTGCTTACATCTCTAGATCGAATAGACCTATCAACAACTTCCAAATCCATATGGCTTCACAACTAGCAGAACATGCAACCATGTATTCCACTTCTGCTGTGCTGAGAGCAATACTGGATTGCTTCCTACTATGCCATGAAGTCATGGTTGACCCCATATTGAAACAACATCCCAAAGTGTTGTTTCTGTCAGAAACACTTCCAGCCCAATCTGAATCGGTATAACCAACCAATGTGAAGTCATGATCTCCATTATAACATAGACCAAAGTCCGACGTACCCTTAAGGTATCTCATCGCATGTTTTGCAGCAACAAGGTGAACACGTTTGGGCTCTACCAGATACTGACTCAAGGTGTTCATAGCAAAACATATATCTGGCCTGGTATTCGCCAGATACATCAAAGATCCAATGATCCGTCTGTACAATGTAGCATCAACCAATTTTGACGAAGTGTCTACCAGGAGCTTCAACTTTGTTTCCATGGGTGTATTCATGGATTTACATTCCAACATGTCAAACCTTTTTAGGATTTCAACTACATACTTCCCTTGGTTAAGGAATATCTTCTCTGGGCTCTGCCAAACTTCAAGACCTAAGAAATAATTCATTAGGCCTAGGTTTTTCATCTCAAATTATGCAACGAGCTTCTTCTTACAATCAGTGATGAGCTTTTCTTCTCCAGTTAAGAATAAGTCATCCACATACAAAAACAATATAACTGGCTCATCATTCATAACCTTGAAGTAAAGTTTAGAATCAATTTTACTCTTGGTAAAGCCCAAGCTCGTCAGGAAACTATCAATTCTTCCATACGAATCTCTAGGAGATTGCTTCAATCCGTACAGATCCTTCTTCAACCTGCAGACATGAGTCTTTCTATATTCAATTTCAAATCCTTGGGGTTGTTCTATATACACTTATTCTTCAATAACACCATTTAAGAAGACCGTTTTCACATCCATCTGGTGTAACTTCAACTTCATCTTGGTTGCAAGAGATATGATGATAGAAGTGTATCTAGCTACAAGAGAAAACATCTCTTCATAATCGATGCCTTCTTTTTGAGAAAATACACGAGCTACAAACCTTGCTTTGTGTTTTTCAATACTTCCATCTGCAACATGTTTTTATCTTTTATAGCCATTTGGAAGATACCACATATTTGTTCTTTGGTCTGGAAACTATTTCCCATACATCATTATTTATAATGGATTGGTATTCTTCTGTCATGACATCTTCCCATTCTTTATTCTGAATGGCTTCTTCAAATCAAGTAGGCTCATTTTCTATGAGATCACACATCAAATCCATATAAATGGAGAATGGATTAGGTTTATTGACTTGTCTCATGGTTCCTTCTGGGGCACCATACTTCTCTCCATCTTGAATGAGTTCCCTTGTCCAAGTTGGCTTTCTCTTTTTAGAGATTGTCATTTGGGGAGGTTCTTGAGATTCTATCATATCACGATCTTATGGAATATCTTCATCAGGGGTATTTGTAACTTCTCTCACTGGTTTTGCAACTATGGGAGCTACATACTCTTCTTCATACACTTCTTCAAGCTAACATCTCCTTGATTTCTTGAGCGTTACATCTTCACCAAAGGTTACATCTCTGTTGATATCAATATGATGGTAACCTAGTATGTAAATTCTGAAGGCCCTAGAGACCTCACATTATCCAACAAATATTCCATTCTTTCTTACAGGGTCCAACTTGGTTCTCATTTC
Organism: Picea engelmannii; assembly: GCA_009831015.1. Classification (NCBI taxonomy): domain Eukaryota; kingdom Viridiplantae; phylum Streptophyta; class Pinopsida; order Pinales; family Pinaceae; genus Picea; species Picea engelmannii. The sequence continues at coordinate 22,082 of ML801768.1, forward strand.
TTTCGGAATGTGTACAAATACTAGACAACCAAATATCTTGAGATGGCTTACTTTTGGCTTCTTTCCAGAGAACATTTTTTCGGGGGTTTACATACACTGTTGTTCTTGCTGTTTCAGTCCATAAGTGCATTGGAAGATCTTGATCATGGATCATAGTCTTCACTGCTTCCATTATAGTTCTATTCTTTCTTTCTGCTACACCATTTTGTTGAGGATTGTAGGGAGTGGTGAGCTCCCTCTTAATCTCAACATATTTGCAAAAGCTTACGAATTCTTTTGAGGTGTATTCTTCTCCATTATCTGACCTAAGTATATTGATTTTTCTTTCAGAGAGATTCGCTATCAAGGCTTTGAATTCCTTGAATTTTCCAAATAATTTATCTTTTGATTTCAAGAAATAAACCCAAGTCTTGCGAGAATAATCATCAATAAATGACACATAATATACATACCCACTAAGATATGTTGATGGCATTGGGCCACATACATATGAGTGGATGAACTCCAAGACTCCTTCTGCTTTACTGTCGCTCTTCGGGAAAGTATTCTTTGTGTTCTTTCCTTGTGCACATCCCTTGCACACACCTTCATGATCAACCTTGAATTCTGGTAGACCTGTAACTACCTTGCTTACATATGGTAAGGCTTTGTAGTTGATGTGAGCTAGTCTTCTATGCCAAAGTTCACATCGACTCTTAGTGGAGTGAGTCAAGGCTACATCTGAGTGACATTTTAATTTATATAGGCCACCTTCTTATGTTCCAATAACAATTGAATCTTCTATGGTTTTTCCTTTAGGAAACATAAGGACTTCACCATCTATGAGTACAACCTTGGAGCCTTTCTTATAGTACATCCTTCATTTTCATTGGAGTCCTTGAATCAAGTTTGTAGGTGGATTCTCCTACTCCTTTGATAAGGTACTGGTAATCATCTCCGAGTGTAACTTTCTAGGGAAAGTTTTTTCTGTAAGGTTAGAGAGGATGTCTCTATGCTTGTTATGTGATTAGAAGAAACACTATCTATGAGCCAAGTGTCCTCTTCAGGTGACACAAATCCTAAGAGGGCAGAGAATAAAATATAGTCTTCAATCTTTTGTTTAATCATCTTTGTGGGTGGCTCATCAACTTCAATTGCATGGGCATGGTGTCTTTTGTTATTTCTCTTCTAGCTGGAAAATTCTTAACAATATGTCCTGTTATCGCACAGTTTGTAGGAAAGGTTTAAGTAGCTTGGAGTCAAGGCTCAAACTGGCGTAACAGGAGCTTCCCCACCCACTGTCACCTCGATGGGGAGCTCTTTCTATTTAGGGTGGCTAATCCCAAGGGAGACGTCCCTAGTAATCTGGGGTTCTGAAGGAAAATGATCAAGGGTTTAAGGCCTCAAAGGTCAAAGTAAGCTTTCCCTTCACAGATTACTACCAAATGGATAGTCAAAGAGAAGATATTCCACTGGATGGCACCTGTTTGCGAGACAAGGCAAATAAAACTAAAAATGTGCTGCAATGGTTAGTACTTCAAAACAATAATGACTATCTTTAACATATATGAGCAATAATGAGTGTAATTATTGACGAAGTCAATGATTGCTATAAAGACAAAGGCTTATAATTACTTCTTCAATAAAAACAAAGTGATACTGGCATTCAATGTATGAAATTAAATCCTTGTATTATCATAATGCAATAAATATCATAAATATGCTCATATATAAATATGGTTGTTGCGTCACTATTGCAGATTTAAGGTGACGTCAGCCCTATTATTAGATCAAATTTGAAGACAATGAGAAGAACGTTTTGTCAATTAAGCTTATGAATATGATCAGCAAACTCAAAGTCTTATTAAATAGATGACTATACCTCAACGTTTTAAGGCCAAACAAGGGTTTTAAACAAGTATGACGTCACCTATATTGTTGCTAGTTAGGGTTAGGTTAGCTAGACAAAGAGGTGGACGTTTGGCTAAATTGA
>ML801768.1:24153-52125 GCA_009831015.1 Picea engelmannii
CCCTTTCCTTTGGCCATGCAACCAAAGGTCATTTCCCTGGCTTGGTGACCAGATAGTGGCAATGTCATACTGCTAAATACCTATGAACATAATGGGCCGGCTCGTGATGAGACCTCCCATCCTCTTGGTTAGGTCTTGCATTTTATTTATTTTATCATTTTTTCTTAGGGTCCCTTAGTTTCTTATCGAGAGGCTCTTTACTGCCTTCTCGGGGATCCCCTGGGCGAAGCATCTCTAGGTTTTATTTCCTATGGCTTTTATCTTTTACCAGCTGATTTTACCCCCTGGGCCTTTAGCCCCTTCTTCCCACAAGACAAGATGTAGCCCTGAAAGGTCATCCTAATGGACAGACTAGGGGAATGGGATGGATGAGCGGGGTATAAGATGTAAAAGTGATAAGATGGTGGGAGCGAACGATGGCTTTGCAAATCCCCCTTGGTGGCTAACCAAAACCCATGAATACCATCTTGCTAAGTTACCCCATAAATCACCCCAACAATGGTCAAGTGGATTAGTGTAAGATCCAAGCAGTCATCCGAAATGAAAGGAACCTAATGCATATATAAGAAGGTTATAACAATCAAATATGACACATACCATGATACCTCAGACCAATTACCTCATGGACCAAGAGTCCTCTCCGATGCAAGCCCAGGCCGGTGGTGATGGAAGCTGCTACTGCTGACAGGACAAGTCTGGCTGAGAAGAAGAAAGATGGGCCCTCCAGGGCCATGCTCAAGTCACTCCTGCTCTCGGTACTCCATGTCTAGGACAATGTGGGCCTCGAGACATGATCTCCTAGTTATCCCTAGATATCGGGGATAACATGTCCCATCTTGTCAGAGTGGTAGCATTGATAATATGAGAAATCCTTTTCTCTTCTTTGTCCTTTCTGAAACTTCTGGAATTTCCTTGGAGCGTGATATTCTTTATGGAATTGGGTGAATCTCTTTGGGGAGTGAGATTCCTTATGTTGGTGGGTCTCTTTTTGGAAGTGATACCTTTTATTTCCTCCTTTAGCATGAGCAACTAGGGCTTGATATTCATCCCTTAGTAGTATTGCTTCTCAATTAACTACTCTTGCTTCTTCTTGAACACATTCTTCCCAAAGACTTTCAAATTGGAGTTTCTCATTTCTTGTACAAATAGTTTGGATGAAGGCATCCTAAGGTCTTGTGAGACCATTAAGAGTTGTCATTATGAGTTCATCTTCATCTAGGTTGTCTCCAATTGCTTTTAGTTGTTCCTTGAATTGAGAAATCCTAGAGAAATAGTCATGAATGGTTTCTCCTTTCTACATCTTTGTATTCTTGAGTTGGGTTCTCAAGTTCATCTTCCGATTGATATTCCTTCATTCATACATTATGTTTAGGGAATCAAACATTTCTTTTGGAGTATTATTAGAAGAAACTTGAGGGATCAAGTGGTCTTTAATAGACTCTGCAATGATTCTTTTGGCCCTAACCATATCCTTATGGTACTTTTCTTTGGCTGTAGCTTCTTCGGGTTCTGATACATTTTCCTTTATGAATTTTGCAAGGTCATTCTCTTCAAGAATGAGTGCAATCCTGTACTTCCAGGTACACAATTTTTCCACACCTTCTAACTTGTCAACAAGCTTAGTGCTTGCAAACATCTTGACCTGGAGCTGAGAAAATGAACAAAAATTTAAACTGCTCAGAAATTAAATCTGATCTTACCAGGAGGTTCGCTAGGATGAGGTGAGTAGGCTGGTGCAGTCAGATTTCAGAAAATCCAAATTTTACCTTTTGAAAATGAGCCTGTGCAAATATGGACTGGCACTTCTCGTACTGGTTCTGGTTTCTTGTTTTTCTGGTACTAGTGAAAACTAGGGTTTCACTTTCTGGAGATTTTGGCCACTGAAAAGGTGCGCTCAAGCTTCCAATGAGTTTTCTAGGCTAGGGCGCACTGCCCTAGATAGATTTTAGGCTGAAATTCTCTTCCAATAGAAGACTCTAATTTTCTTGTATGACAATAGTGACATTTTTTTGGTTACCCAGTGAAAGATGCTCTACTCATTTTAGATCTAATACCATGTTAAATTTAGAGCTGCTGTTAAGTTCTATTCAATTTACTAGACAATAATAACATAAGTAGGATCACTGAAAGAAACACAATCATAAGGTACACAACATTTATCCTGGGAAACTCTCATGGGGGAGAAAACCCAACAAAAACTTCCTTAATATAGATTTCCAATACAATGCCAAGATAATTAACTAAACACTAGAGAATATCCAAGACTGAGCAATGTGCCTCTCTCTCCTTCTTCCGACAACTGCAACTTCCGTCAAACTTGCGCACTAGATGAGTGACTTGAGTGCGTGAGTGAATGAGGCACTAGCCTCTCTTATTTATACTAGCCGAGGAGCGCTACGGTGGTGTCTCTTCATTAGGCAGGGCCGACTTTTCCAACTAGTGGCTAAAACCACTTTAATTATCCATGGGGGCCGACTTCTCAATTAGCCTCACTTAATTAGGGTTTTACCAATCCACAAAAGGGGATTTGGTCTTATACAAAGTCCGACATGATCAATCCACAAAAGGGGATTGATCTATAAGATAATAACTCAATAATAATTAGAATATTCTTCACAGTTACAATATTTCAACAGTTTTGTCCAGCTTGCATGATATATGCTTTCAGTATCACTTGCAAATGGATCATCATTGGAGCGAAGAATGTTAGGCTTCTTCTTATAACACAAATAAGTAACAATTCAATAAATTAATAAAATTGATTTCTAACTTTAAACATCAAATATACACTTTAAATATCTTACCAATAAAGCCGCTTCCTTGAATTTGATTTACCTTTGAAGCTTGATAGTACTAATTTTGTTTGTGTTTAAATGAAAAATTACAAATCTCCAAAATGGTGACGTTGTGACTTTTACGAGTTTCATAACCACTTTATTGAAAGCTTGTTAAGTATAATATTCATAATCATAAACTTGATGTTTTGTATATTATAACCATGAGAGATATTCACATTAATTAGGGAGTACTCATTTTTAAGACAAGATTTGAAATGTTTTCACAATTACCTATTATTACTTGATATTTAGCTCTACAAACATATGTGAAAGTGGCATATAGCAAAATTCTGTAAAAATAAAATAAAACATTTTGGTGTTAAATAAGTTTTAAGAAATATCACGGTGCTTATAATAATACATGAAACATAAATAAGAATAAACAAATTTAAATTGCCTCTCTCAATGTCATACACAATACATGCGTATATTTATGTAAAACCTTCTTGCATGTTATAGTTGCTCATTTTGAAACAATATTTAATCTTAGCATATGTTTTGGCTTGTTTCACGAGTGCATAAACAATCTTTATGCTCAACACCAAATATATATCTTGTAACAAGCTAAGTAGTTGACAATTTTCTTACATGTGTTTAAACTCAATACATTGCAAATATATATTTTTCCATTGTTACTTAGTTTGTCCTTCATATATTAGGAATGTTCCATTTTGTATTCACCTGATGTAGGTTTTTAATCTCTAACATTCTTTTGTTTTTGAGAGCTCAGTTGTTGGATCTTTAAGAGAAGTGCTAGTCTTTTGTTGGCTAGCATTCTTGGAGGCTCCAGTTGTAGTTTTTGATGTCATGACCATAACTCTTGTCTAAAGATATTCATAGATATCCTCTTTAGTTCCATTTTCCCTATATGAAAAATTATCCTTATATGAAAAATTAAAAATATAAGTTATTATTTTATAATAATAATGTTTCAAAAATTTCAAATTATATATTTTTATTAAAATATTATATATATATATATATTATTTAAATTAAAAAAAAATCATATTTTATATGAAAAGAATTATATATTTTAGTAATAATTTTTTTTCGATTGAAAAAAATGTTTACATTGAAAAAAATGTTTATATTCCATAGAGAAATATACATGTTCCTATCTCAAATAAGAGACCGCTTCATTGTATTCCTGACTATAGCTTCCTGTCTATACATTCGGCTGCAAATACCAAGAGTAAAAAAACCTAAAAGATTTCTTGGATGAGAATTTTACAATTCAACAAGATTGTCTATACTATACTACCTATCATTGTTGTTAATATTTTTACATCTGTACCGACTATACATTTGACTTTCTTGTTTTGCAAACTTATAGAGATTTCCAAAACTTTTCTAGAGTAAAACATAGATAGAATTGGAATTCCATGGAGTTAGTGTTCTCCCCATCCAGGAATTCATAGAGTTCCATGGCACCAACGGGAAGAGATAAGGTCTCCTTTGACAATTCATCCGCTTTGACATTTAGTTCATGAAGGATGTGGTTGAAAGAAATCCATTGGAAGGATTTGTTGGACGATTTGATGTCCCAAAGGAGGGACTGGAACCTTACATTTGGAACTGTAGAATTTTGATTGACCCAATCAATGGAAAATTTGGAATCTCCCATGACATGTAGCTTCTTCACTTCTTTCATTAGTGCAATTTCTAGTAGAGTCCTTAGAGCGATAAATTCTGCCCTATTATTTATGGCATTCCCAGGAGCATTCAAATATGAAGATAATGGTTATGACTCAAGAAAAATACTATCCCAACTCCACACATTGGGGGTGGCCCTGACATGACTCGTCGAAGAAGCCCTACGGCACTTCAACGTCCACCTCTGGCATAGATGGTAGCCTTGGGTCTTTGACTTTCAGGTCCGACATAAACTCATTGGATAGTCTCAGAATTATACCAGCTGTTACTTCGGGTGGAATGGATAAATATTGGAAAACACTGGAATTCCGAGCCCGACATATACTAGAAACCAAGAAGCTTGAAATACCTTGGAACTTTTTAACAGTTTTTTTTAGCAATCTAATCCTTTAAAAAATATTCGAGGCTGGTCCTGTTCCATTGGGACGTGGGCTTGAGTTCAAACTGCACTATCTTTATGACCTTTTCTGCATAAACACATGAAATGAATAAGTGAGAAAAAAATTCTTCCTAATTTTTGTACAAGGAACACATATTTGGTTCAATCCACCCCTGCTTAATGCCAACATCCCAGATAAACAATTTCTTGTTTAAGGCCAACCATAAAGTGATCTTATTTTTTATGGGAGCATTAATTTTCCTCAACCATATCCACCACCATTGTTTTCTTCTACGTCAGTCTTCCATCCAAACTTTGTAACCAATTTTTGCTGAGTACTCTCGAGTTTTGACATTTTTGACCAACACAATGAATCTTCCTCATCGTCGTGCAACATAATGAAGTTTCAGACCAAGAGTCTAATGCATCGATTCCACTCTGCCTCGACACCTTCCAATCCTAGGAATGAGGCCGATTTCCACCCCATTCTTCCTCTTAGCTGGGGGACCTGGGATCTGGCATCTGCAAGGAACAAGATATTTGCTGGTTGAATGGCACAAAGGAGAGGATCAGAGAATTTGAAATCATCACCTACTTCTATCCACGGGTCTTCGCTAATGCGAATTCGATGCCCATTACCAACTTGCCACACAGTCCACTAACCAATCAACATGAAGGCTTCCGCAAGGGCTTTCTATACTACAGATCATTTAGGGGACTTCATGGGTAGCCTGAACCATTCTGGGATTGACATCCCTTGTAGGTATTTTGACTTCATGACTTGACCCCACGTGGATTCACAATCCACTAACCGCCAAAGGCTTCTGGCCATGAGGGATTGAGAAACCGTGTAAATGTTCTGGAGTCCCAATCCCTCCAGTTCTTTGGGGGAAACGATTTTTTTCCAACTCACAAGAGGGATGCCTCTAGATTGTTTGGAGCCTGACCAAAGTTACTGGAAGCTCACTTTCCTGATTTTGGTTAAGATGCCTTTGGGGATCGTAGTGATTGAGGTCCAGAATATCGGTATGCTATCCAATACCGACTTAAGGAGAACCAAGTGCCCTCCTCTTGACAATAAACAATTGACCCAAAGCGAGACTCGAGCCTCCACCTTTTTCACCAACCACATCTAGTCGACGCATATGTAGTTATCCAAATTTAATTGAAAGCCCAAATATTTGAGTCTTGAGTCTAGATTTGAATCTTGGAAGGGGAACAAGGTTTGGATTTGAAGTAGATCTTGGTCTGGGGAGGAGGTCAGGATTTTTTACATTTCATGGTTGATTTCCATCCTAGTGGCTTTACAAACAGTTCAATCACCCTTTTTAAAGTTGTGAGATCGAAGACTCCCTTTTGAGTAGCAAAGGACATCATCCACAAATAATAGGTGGGAAATAGATTCTTGGTTAGATACTTTTAACCCTCTTGTTTCCCTGCACTCCTTGCGTAAACAATTAGCTACTCAAAGCTTCAAATATTAGGAGAAAGAGGAAAGGCGAAAGGGGGCATCCTTTTCTCAACCCTCTAGTCGCCTGGAAGAATTTGGAGGGGGTGCCATTGATTAGGACTGCAAATAATACTAATTGGATACAACCCTTATTTAGTTGACAATCAGAAGTGCCATCCCAATTTGGATTAGGACAAGATGGAGAAAGGTCCAGTTGACTCGGTCATAGGCCTTGGAGAGATCCAACTTGATGATGGTTGTGCATTGATTGGTCTTTTTGATTGAGTGAAGGACTTCTTGGCCTAGTGCGACTGTATCATGGATTTGTCTATGCCTTAAGAACTCAAACTGCTCTTCAGAAATTATGTCACTGAGGATTAGCTTAAGACGTTTGGCGATCACTTTTGCAATGATTTTGTTTGGCGATCACTTTTGCAATGATTTTGTAAATGACGTTGTAGAGAGAAATAGGCCTATAGTCCCCAAAGGATGCACCATCCTGGGTTTTGGGAATTAGGGCAATGAAGGTAGAATTGAAGAAGCCTTTCACCTTGCCAGAAATTTGAGACTCTTTTATGACTTTGAGTAGGTCCTCCTTAATAAGATTGTAGAATCCTACATAGAATTCTACCGTGAACCCATCTGGACCTGGGTTCTTCCCTTTCTACATGGATGATAGAGTGGCAAGCACCTCGACCTCCGTTACCTCGTCCCCCAAGGAGAGATTTATTTCCTCAGTGATAAGTTGATAACTGGATGTAAATTAGAGACCACCTAAAGAATCTCTTGAATGGGGCAGCCCCGAAAGGGTTGAAAAAGAGCTTGAAAGTGGCATACTCCTTCTATAGCCTTCTCTTCAAAGGTACTAACCGTTGATCCATTGGAAGTCTTGATTTCCCAGATGGTATTAATACTTTTCCTGAATTTTGTGTACTGGTGAAATTTTTTTGGTATTGTTGTCCCCGACTTTTAACCATACTTCCCTACTCTTTAAGTCTCCAGGCTATTATTCTTTGTCGAAATTCTCTTGAAGATTCAAGGGATTTTAGCATCAACAATTGCGAACCATAGATGGTACCTTCATCCATCACCTTGTATAAGTCTGCAATTTTCTCCTCATTCTTCCTCAACTCTACTTTGAATTTTTCTCAGATTGTCTTAAGCCATCACTTGGAGGCGACCTTGACTCTGGCCAATTTCTCTGCAAATTGGCTCATATAGGAAAGGTCCTCCGTGGGAGTGAGATGCACCTATGAATTTGTGACCAGAGCTCGAAAATCCTCCTCAACTAGCCACACTGGGTTAAACTTGAGTGGGGAAGGAGGGGTTTTATTCTTCGAGGAGAGCGAGAGAACAATATGCCGATGGTACGAAAACCCTCCAAGCTCTACACATTACTTAATCGCATAACCGCCTTCCAATAGGGCTTCTAAAACCATAAATCTTTCCAACCTTTTGGACACCGCATCTTCTCTTGAGCGTAGATTTCACCAGGTCGGGACCAACTTGACTGGTTCAATGTTGGCTAGGTGCATTTTTCCAAAAAGTGCCGAGAAAAACGTGCTTCGTGGGTCCTACCTGGGGTTAGTTCCCTAGACTTCCCAGATAGTTAAGGTCAAGTTCAAATCCCCACCAACCAGCGTGTTCTGCTCGTTCAACATCCCTGAATCCCTCAGGCCTTCCTAGAAAGGGATTCTGTCGTGGTAGGACCAATACACATTTACAATATTGAAATGGACTCGAGAGTCCTTTACTTCTAGAATTACAAAGATTGCAGTTTGAAATGAGGAAGTGGCAATGGCCCGACATGAAGAACTCCAACCCGAGATCGGACATCCAAAGATTCCTTCAACATCTACAGTACATAAGGAACACCCTTTTATCCTGCTTTCCAACAAAGATTTGGATTTGGAGCCATCACACATAGTCTCTTGAATTAGTAAAACATCCGGATTAAAACTCTCAATGAGCCCGAGGAGGGACAATTTTTTGGGAGCCTTTCAATGAAGGAGATGACCATCATTTTGAGGAGTTAGGGAGGACATTCCCAACTCTAAGGGCCCTAGATATGGTTGCATGTTTTCCTTTACAGATGTTTTCAATGGCTCGCTGTTGAGCCTTTAAGAGGTTTGATTTTCTTCCAGACTTGAACCTTCATTTTGAGGAGTTAGGGAGGGCATTCCCAGCTCTAAGGGCCCTAGATATGGTTGCCTGTTTTCCTTTACAGATGTTTGCTATGGCTCGCTGTTGAGCCTTTAAGATGTTTGATTTTCTTCCAACTGTGTTTGTTTGAACAGGGTCGAGGGCCAATCCACCTTTGAAGGGAATGTCCTCCGACCCAGAACGTGGTCTCAACTGGTAATCCCTTTTGGGATGGGGAGATGAATCTATGGCTTGGGGAAAGGGATCTGTGGGCTCATCCAAGGTCGAGGGGGAAGGGGGGATACACAATGTACTGGAGCGACTCAGGAAGACTTAAGAGGGGAAACGGGAGAAGCAGGATGAAGATCCTGTTCGGGGGATCCAAGAGATCCATGAGACTAGAAAAGGCGGGACCATAATCAGGTCGAGGGAAGCTGCGGGAGCATTGGAACCAGGGGGGGACCTCTCCGAATCTTCAATATCAGCGGAAAAATACAAGGGTAGGGAATTGACTAGAGCCTTATCAATATTTGCATCCATTGGGTCGGCAGCTACATGAGGACTTGCCAATCGCTCGTCCGCGTCCTTGTTTGTCGCCGGAGCTTTGTCACCTAGACATATTTGTCGCAGGGGTTAACAAATTTATGTTCTGATCAGGGAATCCTTCTTTATCCATTTTTTGGCAGACCGCTTTGGAAACCACTGAACCTTGGTGCATTGCGCTTGCAAATGTCCTACTTCATGGAAGGAGAAACATGTTTTTGATGCCAAATGTTCTTACCATAAACCAAATCAACATTACTAACCAGCCCGTTGCACAAATCCACTTCTACCTATATCCAATCCCAATGCTTCTCAGGTTTTTGCTCCCATCTTGGTTCTAAGCTAATAAAATTCCCAATTTTGCTACCAATTTCTTCCAACGCCTCTTTGAAGTAGAAGGTCAATGGTAAGCTTGGAAGGATGGTCCAAACCTTCATGATGAAGGTTGATTCTCTGGCCGGGTCAAAATCCCCCATCCATCTCTGGATGACTAATCCTGAAGGCCCCAGTTCCAGCTTCTCTCCATAGTCTTTTCGCAGTCCGAGCTCGAGGTGAAAACGAAACAAAACCATCCTTTGAGAAGGACGTGAAAAACTGGTGTATAACCGATTAAGGGTTTCCAATGCTACTCGACCCATTTAGCCAAAGAGCCTTCCTTGGGCATTTTTCCACAGAACCTGCCCATGAGCGTAGTATCATTATACCTGCTCACCTCTGTGACCGGAATGTTTCCAACCACCATTTGTATGCTTTCTGTCCGAGCCTGTATACACTTTTTACAACCTTTGCAAACAGTCTCTGCACCGGGAAATTTAGCTTAGCATTCCTTTTTTGCGTCTGTAGATATTGGTGACAAAGATGGAGATGGGAGGAGCTCGGTGGTTTCAACAGGAAGAGGGGCAAGAGTGGAGTTAACAGCTGAATTTTCTTTGGAATTAGCTTCTGCCACCTTTCCACCTTTCCTGACATAGCTGGTATCGTAAACGAAACCACCTGCAGACGATCCTTCGAGGGATACGGAGCTAGGTATTCGGCTTGGGACTTGAATGTTCTGCAATGAATCAGGCTCTCCTCGAAATCAATAAGGTCTATTTCCTCCCAATCCAACGACGAGTGTCAATCACATCCACTGTCGCTCGAGCCCGGGAGGGAGGGTTATGGAGAAACCGGCCTGGAACCGACGCTAGATGGGGTCTGCGTGGAAAACTCACGGCTAGACATGCCTGCGGACAAAGAATTCCGGCTTGGCCTCTGACCTGCGACTTACGGAAAGATTAAACCTCAGACTCGAGTTCCCAAGAGACGGGCCTGCAGCCCCACGTGCGGGGCACCACCTCAGACTCCACCTGCGGACACCTTACCTAACAAGTTTGTATTTTATTTTAGTTGGAAATTTATGAAGCAATACATCATAGATGGACCACTTCGACAAAAATTCAGAATCTTCTAAATCAATAGAGCTCCATTTTAACTCGACTCTATTCAAGTCATAATTTTTTTTAAAACAATATTAAAAAAATTAAAATTGAAAAACAAAATTTGTGTTTAAAAAAAATATTCTTATGACTTTTTAAATTTCTTAAAGTGAGGGGAGAGAGAATATTAAACTAGAGGAAAAAAAATTATAACAAATAAATTAAAAAAGAGGGGATAGGAGGGTTATGCGGTTGTGGGAAACCCTAGTTGCAGACGCCTGATAACGCACCTCCTCTTTGAATGAGGTTTCTCGAAGAAGGTCGATGCCGACGCAAACGCCATTCCTCCTGTCCATTGTGAGCCGTAGATGCATAACGTCTGGATACTCCAGGCTCTTTGCGTGACAGATGTATTTTTGCGGTGGCCTGAGGATCATCACAAATCCGTGTTTCTTCCTCCTCGTTCGCTGTAGGTTCGGATGGGGGCCGGTTTCCCCTCTCTGTGCGGCCGGGTCTTGAATCTCTTGGCGTATGCATCATCTACATGCATGCCCGCTTCTTTGGTGTCTGCTCTGAGGGCGGATCTAGTTTTTTTTGAGATGCATTCTAGTATTTGGGAGCTCCTGTTGTGGTGTTGCATGGTTTTCTTTTTCTCAGATCTGGTTTTTCTAAGTGAGGTCCTTGCTTTTATTAAGAGGTTTAATATTAACAGTGAAGATGATGATAGGCCTAGGAATGGAAATCATGTTCTAAGTCATTCAAGTGCAATAATTCAAGGTGGTCTACATTATCTTCTTGGGTCTCCTAACAATACAAATGAGTATGATTATAGTGAGGATGATATTGTTCCTAGTGATGAGCATATTCCTTTTATTGATGATGACTAATTCCCATAAACATAATGGAGACATTGCAAAAAAACATTACATCTAGGGCCAAGACCAGGATTAGGACTAGTCCTTTTTATATCAATCCAAATCATTCCATTTATACAAGGTCTAGTAAAGACTTTCTCACAAGATCAAGTTTCATCAATGATTCAATTTCAAGTAAATGTTGTCAAAATAATTGTTTCAAAGGTATAGAATACATGTATTCCTTAGAGAAAATGAAGATATAAATTTGTTAATTAATAAAATAATACAAAATTCATATATATAGGGTTGCATGATATGTATAAATATATGTTATGATTATTGCATTGGAAATCTTTTACTCTGCAAAAACATTCAAATAATTTCACTCAATTGGTAATTTTCGTTTATCAAGAATCCAAACAAGATTGGAAAATGATCCTACATTTGATTCATAAGTACATTGTGTCTCTATCTACGATGTATGGCCGTGGGATCCATGATGTAACATGTAAACATTGTATATCGAAATAATAAAATAAATGTATCGTCAATTGCAGATGGACANGAGTCGCAGGGTCTAAGTTTCCACAAGAGAGGGGGTCCAGGGGGGGGGGTTACCCATGTTTATTAATCCCAAGTCACTTTTCTAAAAAATGTTTTGTATGAAAATTCTATTTTCCTTTTGAGTGTATCAAAATCCCAATCATTGAATACATGTAAGAGGGTTGGTGTGAAAAGCCACCTCACATAGTTATTAAGATCATGGGGATGAGTGAAATCAACATTGGGGAATGTGAGATTCAATGTGCATGGGTGAAAGGAAATTCAAATGGGTATTGTAGGTTGTTTTTGAAGACAACAAGAGTGTGCTGAATACTAGAGATTGAAGCCATAATGGGTTTTGTGGGAAGCTTGTTGGAGCTGTAATTGCATGAAGAAGCATGATGTTAGTCATGTAGAGTGATATTTATGTGTAAGAAATTACCCTAGAGTAGTGAGATTGATGTTGTGAGTTTTTCTTGTTGTAACTAACATTCTTGGAGTCCCAAGCAAGAGATATTACCTAGCCAACCTATGTTGGAGACTTGGATGGAAGTGGGATAACTTTAGGGACTGTGTGATCCCATTCCTTGGGTTGTGCATGTTGAGGGGAAATAGAGCCGATGTATTGGGATCACTGTAGGAAATTGTCTTGCTGTGGGTTATTTTGGGTTGTGAGTGAACAACATACACCCTTATGATACATCCTTTCTTGTGGATTCAAAGCCCCAACTTGGGGGTGGATTATTGTTGAGAACTAGAGAAGCAAGTTTATGGTTGGGTAGAACATTTGTTCTCTGAAGATGGTTGCACATTTTCTTTTAAAAGATAATTGTTTTATTTCTGTTCATTGTTTTTAATTATGGGTTTTAATTGTTGTGCATTTTACTTTGCTTTTTCAGTGAGTTAATGCTACTGTGCATGGTAAATGGAAATGCATTCATGATTTTAAATGTTCTTATTAGTTTCACATGTTTTTATGTTTTTGTTCGCATTAAGTTAAAGGGTATTATAAATTTTTTTGGGGTTTAGTAGCAGGTGTGCTATATCTCTAAGTACTGTGTGTGGATGCTATTATTTTTATTTCTATTTTTATAAAGAATTTGTGTGCATTGTTTTGTTCTAAAGGTTTAAAGCTTACACATTTTATGAGTCAAAGATTTATAATTTAGGGCATGTAATCTCAGGAAAAGGAATCATGGTAGACCCAACAAATATTGAAGCAATTATGGAATGACCAACACCCTATATTGTACATGAAGTAGGTAGCTTTATGGGTTTGGAAGGATATTATCAAATATATTTTGAATGATTTTTAAATATCACAAATCCTATTACAAAACTACATAAGAAAAATAAGAAATTTGTATGGATCAAACGATGCGAGGAAACATTTTATAAATTGAAAGAGTTGTTGATGATGATTGTCATATACCCACTATGACAACTTAGATTTTTCGTCTTTTCTTCGAGGGACAGAATCCCCGAATTTATATGGGGCCTAGCGCAGACCATTCCTTCCCTTATCCTCCTCCATGTGATCGTTGACTATGACCACAAGCCTTACCAAAAAGGCGCTTCCAACTTTCGCATTTCGGGATTTCTGTGTGCGAGCTCTCCCTGGCTCCCTGTCCCTTGAAATGTCGAAACACGAAATGGGGTTAACGAGCTCCTTGGCTCCCCTTTTTCCTACTCCATGCGACCACCTCAGTGAACACATGCTAACACCAAATGATGCTACTGGAACTCGACTTTTGAGATTCCTGTTGCAAGGAACCCTTGTTCCTTCAATCCTCGAAACCCGAAAGCCCGATATTATCCAGATCTATGGTCCAGATCATCGACTTGATCAACGACCCGGATTAAATCTCGGCATTCTACCTTTCGGGATTTTGGCGGGGTCTTCACTCCTATTTCCCCGATCTCCAGAACCCCGACGACTTTAGATCTTCACCACGCGTCCTCTACAAATGGACAGTCCAGATTCTTTCGGGACCCGAAATGTCGATTCCCGAGTTTAGACCCTTGATTAACTGCTAGCGCCTACCTCCTCCTTCTACCACATGACCCTATCCTGTGACCTAGGGCTCATCCACAGGGCACGTCGGAGTTTCGTATACCGAGATTTCACGACTTGCGAAGATGAGGGGTCTTGCCCTCTGGTTTCCTGGATGTTGAAACGCCGAAACTTATTCACACTAAACCGGCTCATCCACAGAGCGCGTCAGGGTTTCATATACTGGGATTTCGCGACTTGCGAAGATGAGGGGTCTTGCCCTCTGGTTTCCCGGATGCCGAAACATCGAAACTTATTCACACTAAACTGGCTCATCCATAGAGCGCGTCGGGGTTTCGTATACCGGGATTTCGCGACTTGCGAAGATGAGGGGTCTTGACCTCTGGTTTCCCGGATGCCGAAATGCCGAAAGTTATTCACACTAAACCGATGGTCCAGATCACTCATGGATCAACGACCACGATCACGTCGCGATTTCGTGAATCGTGAGTTTGTGCGGTCTTACCCTTTGACCACTCCAAGTCGTGAGTCAACGAAATGCTACCCAATTGCCACGTGTTCTGTGCCGATGGATGGTTCCAAATACTTCGGGACTTTCAGGACTTCATTGAGTCCACTCTCCTGCCTATGCAAGGGTTAAGATCGACGGTCAATAGAGCTCCGACAGATCCTTGGATCTACGGTCCTGGATCCCATCTCTACTTGCGAAGGCTGAAGGGGTCGAGGTATTAACGCCTGCGCTTCTCCTCTAGATCCATCGGTCTTGAAAAATATGGGGTATTTCTGAAAGGATTTCGACTGTTCATCTACCAAAGGATGGGGTATTCTCTTTCGATAAATGGGTCTCTCTATCATTTATAAGCTTGATTCACGAGATTCAACCTCTCGGGGCTTCGAACTCCCACGACTTTGAAACCTAAGAGAACTACTCTTTCTTGTACAAGGTTTCCAGACCCAGGTCATCTGGACCTTCAGATGATTCTTGGGTAATTATCCCTAGGCTTGGTGACCTGACTGAGATGCCTTCCTAATTGACCGAGCTATGAACTCTGTGACCGGGGTAAAGTAAACTTGTGGGTTTGCTATAACGATAGTCTTTTCAAGGAACTCACTCCGACTCTGAAATGTGGGGAAACTCCCCGGAAAAAGGTGCCTTCCGGAAATTAAACCAGGACAGAGCGCGAGTCAAGTAGATGGGACAATTCTCAAGAGAGCGGACTCGTATTCTGAACTTATTCATTCTATACATAAACCGATTATGGTCATATATAAGTATAGGCATGCATCCATTATTCCCAATCAAAACACAAGGCAATCACTTCTATACAGAGACCATTTATGAGCGTATAAACATGAGCATGTATCCAAGATATTCAATTCAAAATACAAGACATAAACACTTATCAGAAACACCAGGCATGACGCAATTGTTGAGAGGGGTGCTTGTTTCCACCCAACCGTAGGCTCAGTGACTCCAAACAGATTTACCACTATCCACCCCCGAGCTAGACCACGATGCTTGAGATTCAGTCTCCAACTTCCAGCTCAACAGAAGTCAAGGACGAAGGTTAATCTCTTTCTCCTCTATTCAGAACTCCATGTATTTCTAGAGTTCCTCCCGGTTCTCTTCTGCGATCCCTATCACGCGTATTCTCTCCCGTGTTCCCCACACTTCCTTTCTTGCCTTTTCTGCAAGATTGCGTGTGTTGCGAATTCCCCCATCCGTGGTCAGGTCTTAGAGCTTCTACGGATAGGCGGTTCGCCCCCATCCCCTCATTAACTCTTAAGGAGCCTCCCCACCTACCATCCTGATGGGTAATTCATTCCAGGGTCAGAGATTTACTCTTGGTCTTTGAGCAAGTAAAAACCAATACAATATTGGTTCAGTGGAAGTTAACACAACCATTCTAGGTCCCTTCCACCACCTCTCATTAGCCATCGTGGTCTCTTTTAGCATATCCCCTCCCAGCAGTCATGCAACTCGTATTCATAACATAATTTACATTCATCGACCTTTTATACAAAGGTCTGTCAAATTAAGCATTCACATCTTTGAGTTTTCCACAGTTCTTGGCCAATATAGTTATTTTTACAAGTTGGGGGAAACAGGGTGTTACAATTCTCTCCCCATTAAAGGAACATTGTCCTCGATGTTCTGTCTATCAATATGACGTGTATGTACAGAAGTAAACAAAATCGGATATGCCTATTTCAAGGCATCTTCCATTTCCCACATAGCCTCATTTGGGCCAAAATGTTTCCACTGCACCTTGACCTATGCAATGGTTCGGTTCCTGAGTGGGGTTTCCTTTTTGTCCAATATTCATTGAGGTTCTGGCAGGTATTCTCCCTCCGGTTCCACCTGGATCACAGACCAGTCAATTATATGATTAGAATCATGTACATATTTCTTCAATAATGAAACATGGAAAACATTATGTGCTTTTATTGTGGGAGGAAGTGCTAGCCTATAGGCTACAGGTCCCACTCTATCTAGAACTTCAAAGGGTCCACAATACCGAGGTGCCAACTTGGCACAAGCTCCCATCCTCAGGGAACTCTTCCTAGGCCTAACTTTGAGATATATGTGGTCTCCTGTCTTGAATTATCTTGGAGTTCTCTTTCGGTCGGCATAACTTTTATGTCTGTTCTGAGCGACCTTTAGATTTTGTTTTATCCGAGTCACTTGTTGTTCCATTTATTTTAACATGTCGGGTCCAATAGTAACTCTGTTCATGGTATTACTCCAACTGACTGGAGTGTTGCACGTTCTACCATAGAGGACTTCGAAAGGACTCATCTTCAGGGATTCTTGGTAGCCGTTATTGTAGGCAAATTCCACCAGTGGCAGGTAATATTCCCACTTTTTAGGTTGATGCATTACATGCATTCTTAGCATGTATTCTAATATTTGGTTCACTCTTTCCATTTGTCCATCAGTTTGAGAGGTTGTGCTAAACAATAATTTGGTCTCTAGACCAGCCACCAAGGATTTCCAAAAGTTGGAAGTAAATTTCGTGTCTCTGTCAGACACGATCTTTTTAGGCATACCATGTAGTCTGAATATCTCCTTCATGAATATGCTGGCGATATATATTGCCTTGCAAGTTGATTTGATGGGGATAAAATCAACGGACTTGCTCAATTTATCCACCACCACCATGATGGCATCATTCTGCCTGGCCGATGTTGGTAGTCCGGTGATGAAATCCATGGAGATAGTCTCCCATTTCCATTCCGGGATTGGTAGAGGTTGTAATAATCCAGCTGGGTGCCAGTGTTCTTCTTTAACTTGTTGGCATTCTAGGCACTTAGCTAAATAGTTAGCTATGTCTTTCTTTAACCCAGGCCAATAGAATTGTTTCCTAGTGGCTGTGATCATCTTCTGATATCCCAGGTGACTAGTATATGGCCTTTTATGTAGTTCATCCATTATGAACCTCTTCAAGTCATCGCAATATGGAATATACAATCTGTTTCTGTAAGTTAGCAGACCTCCATCTATCATCTGGTAGCCTTCATACTTTATCCCTGTGGGTTCTTTCTCCAGGCATGAGGTCACTGTCTAGAAGAATGTGTCTGTTTCTTGTGCATTCCTGACTCTTTCCTTGACATTCGCCTCATAGGTGCTCATCGCTGCCAGGTGAATTGTTTTCATACTTCTGGTAAGGGCATCGACCACCTTATTTTCCTTTCCTTTAATATGTTTGATTTCAAAATCAAACTTGCTAAGGAGGGCCATCCACCTAGCTTGTCTAGCATTGAGTTTTGGTTGGTTAAACAAATGTCACAATCCATAGTGGTCTATCATAAGTACAAATTTCCTTCCTAGGAGGTAATGCCTCCACATTTTTAAGGTGTGCACTATGGCAGCCAGTTCTAGATCATACATCACATAGTTGACTTTGTGCTCATTCAATTTTCGGGATTCATAACAGACTACACTTCCTCCTTGCATAAGGACTCCTTCGAGCCCTTCCTTGCAGGCATCTGTGCACACTAGGAAGTCAGCTTCGGGATCGATGATCTTCAACATGGGTGCATGGGTCAGTAGATGTTTTAGGGACTAAAACCTTTCTTCGCATTTTGGGGTCCAAAGGAATTTAACTCCCTTCTTCTAGAGGGCAGTGATTGGACAACCAATCTTGGAGAATCCTTTTATAAACCTCCTATAGTATCCTGCTAAGCCCATAAGGATATGATATCCAAAACATACTTTGGGGTAGGCCACTCCATGATAGGCCTGATCTTGTCAAGGTCTACTGCTACTCCTTCTTCAGATATGACATGGCCCAAGTAGTGTATTTGCTTCTGGAAAAAGTCGCACTTGCTAAATTTGGCATAGAGCTGATGTTCTCTTAGCACTTGAAGCACAAGTCTAAGATGTTCCTCATGTTCCTCTCTATTCTTGGAGTAAATTAATATATCGTCAATAAAAACCAGTACAAATTTGTCTAGGAATTTGCTGAGCACATTGTTCATCAAGCACATAAAAGTGGTAGGGGCATTGGTTAATCCAAATGGTACTACCACAAACTCGTAGTGACCATATCTCATCCTAAAGGGGGTTTTGTGGATGTCTTCACTCTTGATTCAGACTTGATGGTATCCAGATCTCAAGTCAATCTTTGAGAAGATGGAAGCACCTCCCAATTGATTGAATAGGTCATCAATCCAGTGTAAGGGGTACTTGTTCTTTATGGTTACCTTATTGAGTTGTCTATAATCTATGCATAGTCGGAGGGTACCATCTTTCTTCTTCACAAACATAACTGGTTCTCCCCATGGGGACACACTGGGTCAGATATAGCCTTTGTCCATCATTTCTTTTAGTTGTAGTTTAAGATCAACTAGCTCAGGTGTGCCCATTGTATAGGGTGTCCTAGACACTGGCACTACTCCTGGTGCAAGTTCTATCGAGAAGTCAATGTCCCTTCTTGGAGGTAGACCCGATACCTCTTCTGAAAACACATCTCTATATTCTCTTAGTGTGGGGTGGTCTTCGAGGCTTGGTTTGTCACCCTCAACTGATTCCAACACCTGTATCACATATAGTTGACATCCCTTTCTGCAATACTTTCTCATTTGAAGGGCTGATATTCACCTCACCGAGACAGGTTTTTGGATCCCTTGAAGGGTTATCCTTCTTCCTTCTTTAGTTACACATTCTAAGGTTTTATGGTAACAATCCAATCTGGCTTTAAATGTGGCTAGCCAGTCCATACCAATCAACAGGTCATACGATCTTAGGGGTAGTATGTTAAGGGTTGCTTGGGTGGGGAATTCACTCATAGTGAATTGGCAAGATGGTATGACCTCCATTACCTTTCTTTTGGTGACGGTGGCTAACTGTACCAACCATGGCTTGACATGTTTATGTGGTTGTAATTTACACTTATCAATAGCCTTAGGAGCTATATAACTCAAATTTGAACCAGGGTTAATTAGAATAGACACTAGATGGTTGGTGATCATACCTTCCATCTCCACTACCAAAGATTGGTGGTCATCTTGTTTATTCTCCACGACTGCATAAATTTGCGGCATACTCCTGGCCACTTCATTGACAGTGGTATCTTCTTGAATGTTGTAAATTCTCCAACTGTTTTGTTGTCGGTGCGGGCAGTCCCTCAGTAGATGTTCTTCTCCACAACCCCAACATTTCAAGGGTTCTTTCTTCGGGTTATTAATCTTTCCTGGGGTATATCCAAAAGGTTTATTTTCGCTCTGGGAGGGGAAATTCTGCTGGTGTACACTTCAGGTTGGGAAGCTCATCCTTGAGTCCTTTTTATATTTTTTAAATCTTGGGGATTTAAACCCCTTTTTCTAGAATCTCGAACTATTCTTTTGCTTCCAACCTTCACGAGGTTTTGTCCGATGCCCAAGCTGTTCATAATAATATCTTTCCTTTCGAATAGTGTCTTCTAGGGTCTTTGGCTCATCAAAATCAATCCTATTCTGATAGTCCTTAGGTAGTCCATTGATGAATCGTTGCACCTTTGCCTTTTCTGCTTTTATATAGGGTACGTACCTCAGCAACTCGAGGAATCTGCTGACATATTCCTCTATGGTGTGTTTCCCTAGCTTGAGTTCATAGAATTCTTTAATGTTTTCGTCGAAATAATTTTCCGAAAGATACTTCTTCCTGAAGTATTTCTCAAACCATTCCCAAGATAGGTCTTCTTCATGAATCCCTTTTACATTCTTAAGGTCTTCCCTCCAAATGGAAGCCTTCCCATTCAAGTTGAAAGTGGCTACTCGGGCCTTCAAATTTTTCGAGAAGTCATGGACTCTGAAATACTTCTTTAGTCAAAGTAGCCAGGCCTCCGCTTCCTCTCCCTTCTTTGTTTCACCATTGAAAGAGGGTGGTTTGGCCTTCTTGAATTCTTCGAGATTATGAATTTTGGAATGCTTTCGCTTCTTCCATTTTCTTTGGGAATAAGAACTAGTTCTGCTACTAGAAGATCCCTTCAAGTCGCTAGTTTCTTTTCCAGAGGAATCGTCCGACGCTTGTCCCTTATCTCTAGGGTGGACCTTTCTCTAGGTGCTCTTCCCAGTGTGGCCACTTAAAAGACCACGTTTCTGTATCTCAGGTGGACTTCGACTTTTCTTTGTCCGTCGTCGGTCCGCATGACTGGTGTCAGGTCCATGCTGCAATTGTCTTTGTATGTCAGATAAACTCTACAACAAGAATGCATTAATTTTCGTTTGCTTCTCTTGCTCCTTTATCAACCTCTCGTTGTCGGCCTTGCAACTCTGTAGTTCGACCATGAGGCTCCTCACAGTCTCAGCTAGATCTGGAGGGGTCTCCACCACTCTTCTTTCATCAGACTCTTCGTCTCTATTGTGGGAGCCATCCCCCACTTCGTGGTGCGTCACCATTCTATGTGTCTGCAATTTCCCGCGGTTGATCATCCGCTTGTGTACAGGAAAAACACTTGTTGTTAGTCAATATTTATATTCATTCATAACCAATGCATAATTCATATTTTTTTCAAATGCATACACACAATAGGAAATCTTATTCTTAACTTCGACTTTTGATAAAGGGGGTTAAGATAGAGGGTTATTCCTTTTAAGAGTACTTCAAATGGAGTTTCTGTGCAACTCGTTCACGAGCACAAGTAGGCCAAGTGTTGTAACCATGCTCTGATACCAATTTGTCATATACCCACTACGACAACCTAGATTTTTCATCTTTTCTTTGAGGGACAGAATCCCCGAATTTCTATGGGGCCTAGCACAAACCATCCCTTCCCTTATCCTCCTCCATGTGATCCTTGGCTATGACTACAAGCCTTACCAAAAAGGCGCTTCCATATTTCGCGTTTCGAGATTTCTGTGTGTGAGATCTCCCCAGCTCCCTGTCCCTTGAAATGACGAAACCCGAAATGGGGTTAACGAGCTCCTTGGCTCCCCTTTTTCCTACTCCATGTGACCACCTCATTGAACACATGCTAACACCAAATGGTGCTACCAGAACTCGACTTTCGAGATTCCCGTTGCAAGGAACCCTTGTTCCTTCAATCTTCGAAACCCGAAAGCCCGGTATCATCTGGATCTACGGTCTAGATTGTCGACTTGATCAATGGCCCAGATAAAATCCTAGCATTCTACCTTTCAGGATTTTGGTGGGGTCTTCACTCCTGTTTCCCCGATTTCCAGAACCCCGACAACTTTAGATCTTCGCCATGCGTCCTCTACAAATGGACGGTCCAGATTCTTTCGGGACCTGAAATGTCGATTCTTGAGTTTAGACCCTTGATTAACTGATAGCACCTACCATCTCCTTCTACCACATGACCCTGTCCTGTGACCTAGGGCTCATCCACAGAGCGCGTCGGGGTTTCGTATACCAGGATTTCACGACTTGCGAAGACGAGGGGTCTTGCCCTCTGGTTTCCCGGATGTCGAAATGCTGAAACTTATTCACACTAAACCGGCTCATCCACAGAGCACGTTGGGATTTCGTATACCGGGATTTCGCAACTTGCGAAGATGAGGGGTCTTGCCCTCTTGTTTCCCAGATGCCGAAACACTGAAACTTATTCACACTAAACCGATGGTCCAGATCACTCATGAATCAATGACCACGATCACGTCGTGATTTCACGAATCGTGAGTTTGTGCGGTCTTACCCTTTGACCACTCCAAGTTGCGAGTCACCGAAATTCTACCCAACTACCACGTGTCCTGTGCCGATGGACGGTTCCAAATACTTCAGGACTTTCAGGACTTCGTCGAGTCCACTCTCCTACCTATGCAAGGGTTAAGATCGACGGTCAATAGAGCTTTGACAGATCCTTGGATCTATGGTCCTGAATCCCATCGCTACTTGCGAAGGCTAAAGGGGTCGAGGTATTAACGCCTGCACTCCTCCTCTAGATCCATCAGTCTTGACAAATCTAGGGTATTTCTGAAAGGATTCCGACCGTTCGTCTACCAAATGATGGGGTATTCTCTTTCGATAAATGGGACTCGCTATCCTTTCTGAGCTTGATTCACAAGATTCAACCTCTCGGGGCTTCGAACTCCCACGACTTCAAAACCTGAGAGAACTACTCTTTCTTGTACAAGGTTTCCAGACCCAGGTCATCTGGACCTTCAGATGATTCTTGGGTAATTATCCCTAGGCTTGGTGGCCTGACTGAGATGCCTTCCTAATTTTCTGAGCTATGAACTCTGTGACCGGGGTAAAGTAAACTCGTGGGTTTGCTATAACGGTAGTCTTTTCAAGAAACTCACTCCGACTTTGAAATGTGGGGAAACTCCTCGGAAAAAGGTGCCTTTGGGAAATTAAACCAGGAAAGAGTGCGATTCAAGTAGATGGGACAATTCTCAAGAGAGAGGACTCGTATTCTGAACTTATTCATTCTATATATAAACCGATTATGGTCATATATAAGTATAGGCATGCATCCATTATTCCCAATCAAAACACAAGGCAATCACTTCTATACAGAGACCATTTATGAGCGTATAAACATCAGCATGCATCCAGGATATTCAATTCAAAATACAAGACATAAACACTTATCAGAAACACCAGGAGTGACACAACTGCTGAGAGGGGTGCTTGTTTCCACTCAACCGTAGGCTCAGTGACTCCAAACAGATTTACCACTAGCCACCCTCAAGCTAGACCACGATGCTTGAGATTCAGTCTCCTACTTCCAGCTCAACATAAGTTAAGGACAAAGGTTACTCTCCTTCTCCTTTGTTCAGAACTCCTTGTATTTTCATAGTTCCTCCCCATTCTCTTCCGCGATCCCTATCGCGTGTATTCTCTCCCCTGTTCCCCACACTTCCTTTCTTTCCTTTTCTGCAAGATTGTTTGTGGCGCGAATTCCCCCGTTCGTGGTCAAGTATGAGAGCTTCTACGGATGGGCGGTTCACCCCCATCCCCTCATTAACTCTTAAGGAGCCTCCCCACCTACCATCCTGATGGGTAATTCATTCCAGGGTTAGAGAGTTGCTCTTGGTCTTTGAGCAAGTAAAAACCAGTATGGTATTGGTTCGGTGGAAGTTAACGCAACCATTCCAGGTCCCTTCCACCACCTCTCATTAGCCATCGTGGTATATTTTAGCACATCCCCTCCCAACAGTCATGCAACTCGTATTCATAACATAATTTACATTCATCGACCTTTTATACAAAGGTCCGTCAAATTAAACATTCACATCTTTGAGTTTTCCATAGTTCTTGGCCAATATAGTTATTTTTACAAGCTGGGGGAAACAGGGTGTTACAATGATATTATATTTTCATTAGTTTAGTTAACATTATATTTACCATAACATTTTTATATTCTTTTAACATTCAATAATCATATACAAAAATATATAAGCAACAGTTAAACAAGTACAAGATGACACAAATATTTATCTTGGGAAAACCCCAAATGGGGGAAAAACCCAACCAACTTTTCTTATAGAGAATCTTTCCAATATTCCAATAAAACCATGAACACGCTCTATTCACAAGAGTAAACTGACAATGAAGAAACCCTGATAAAAAATACTTATCTTCTTCTTGTCAAACCCTAGCGAGGGTAGACACCTGAGCAACACAATAGAAATGGCACCAAGATAACACAACACAGATCTAACACCAAGATAGGTGCATCACTAGAACTGACACCACATACTTGGTGCCACTCATAAATGGTAACTGTAGCTACTACTGCAACTACTACTGCTACTGCAACTGCAACTGCAATTGCTACTACAACTGCAACTACAACTGGCATGAAGCAATTAAAGGACACCACACAAACTTAGTGCAACTCTTCCATAGGTAGCGCATAAGAGAGATCACCAAGAACAACCAAGAATATCCTTCCCCTAGTGGGGTGCACTCTCCAAGAGAACCATAAACAAAAAATAGTGAAACTACAACTACAACTGCAGTTGCAACTACTTAGTGTGCACTGCAGAAAGGAGAATTGTGTGGCTGTCAAATGAACTGACCCTGATCTATATTTCTACTAATCTGGGTGCCTGTCTGGGGCTGAATTCTTATTCTAGGTATTCAAATTTACTTTATTAATTTTGTGGGCTGGATTCTCTTCCTGTAAATTATATTTCCACTTTATTATTATTTCCCGTGGGCCGACTTCTCTTTTATGGTCTTCTATTTCACTTTGTTATTTTATGGGGTGTTCTTCAACTGTTCAATGGTCTTCCTTTGACTTCTTGGAATCTTCTTCTTCTCTAAGAAAACTTGTCTAGGAGGAAAATACCTCCCACAACTACCAAAACATCAACACTCCCTCTTAGCTAGGGAGGTATCTTTCCATGATGTCTTCATCGAGTAGTCCATTGACTAATGTGCAATCAACTAGTAGCACATAGATACTACCATGCCATTGGTAGCGTGAATCATCTGTCACAGTATCTGCGATCAAGCAGTACACAACTGATTTCAAGTGATCTGGTAGTATCCATGACCATCAGCTAGTAGCACACAACTACTACAATATAATCCAAATAGAACACGAATGTGCCGATCCATAATAGTACATAACTATTGTCCGGTGATACATAATCACTGCCAGTGGTACATAACCACTATAGTAGCATATAACTATTTTCCAGTGATACACAATCATTGTTTGAGCCACACTCTATTTGAGTAATCTGGGCATGATGCTAAATAAGTCATGTGATGAAACCCTGCACACTCAACATAGTATTCAACAATTTTCACTCACTCAACAGAGTGATCAGTGATCCCAAGGATGATTCTTTTAATCTAGACATACATCCTAGAAGAATGTCAGCCCTCCCATATGCTGAAAGCCAAACTATGGGCTACAAAGACCATTCCTACAAGAATTTCAGTCTCAAACTATTTTGTAATTGGGTCACCATATGTACCATAGAGAAAAATCTCTACCCATATGTGCCTTAGAAAATATCGGTCACGTATAAACCAACCTAATAGGGATGCCATTTCCTTAGGGGGAAGATTATTCAACCTGATTGGGCCATTGACTATGCCTCAAGAGAATATCGATCCTAGACCATTTTCCTAATTGGGCCACAATCTGTGCCTTAGGAAAATACCAATCCATGATACGTAAACAATCTACCAACCTAGACCATTCTCAACAAGAATGTTAGTCCATCAATACAATGACTATCCATCAACACTCCCTCTCAACCATGGGAGTAATCTCCACAAGAACCAACTTGTCTCTGAAGTACACAAACTTCCGTTTGGATAAGGGCTTCGTCAAAATATCTAATGTCTGTTCATCGGTGAAGATGTACTGGAGATTCACTTATCCCTTCTAGACTTTATCACGGATGTAGTAGTACTTGATATCAATGTGCTTTGACTTGTCATGGAACAAGAGGTTCTCTGAAGGCCTCACACAACTTTGATTATCATAGTATATCACAGTCGAATCCGACACCTGATCAAACAATCCAAAAAACAATTACAGAGCCAAACTGCTTATGTACAAGCATCACAAGCTGCAATATAATTTTCCTCTGCTATACTGAGTGCCACTAATGTCTACTTCCTTCTCAACCATGAGATCATACCTGATCCCAAACTAAATCAACATCCAAATGTGATCTTCTGGTCCACTACACTCCCTTCCCAATCAAAGTCTGAATAACCCTACAACTTCACATCTCCATCCGAGACATATCTCAATCCATATCCAACTGTACCATGTAGGTACCTCAACATATGTTTTGTTTCTATCCCATGTATATGTATAGGATCAACTATGTACTAACTCAAGGTGTTCATCACAAAACATATTTCCAGCCTGGTGTTAACCAGGGACATTGAGGATCCAATCAGTTGTATGTACATCATGGGATCCACCAAATATGAATATGAATCATTCAGGAGCTTCAGATTTATCATCATGGGTGTGGACATGGAATTACATTCCATCATCCCGAATCTATGCAAGATCTCATCAATATATTTTCCTTGGCTAAGAAAAATCTCATCTGGCCTCTTCCACACCTCTAATCCCAAGAAGTAATGCATCAGACCTAGATCCTTGATCTCGAACTCTGATGTGATTTCCCTCTTGCACCCATTTGTGAGCTTCTCATCCTCTGTAAGAAACAGGTCATCCAATATTAAGGGGAAACCATTCCCAAGCTCATCAAAATAATCATATGGCATATCTTGCCCTGGGTGCCTACTTAAGCCTATACAAAGCTTCCTTCAATCTGCAAACATGAGACTCCTTATGTATATTTTTGGCTGTTCTATGTACACTTATTTCGTGCTACTGGAGTAAGTGTCTCGACATGATCTTCTCCCTCTTACTAGAAGAATCCTCTAGACACAAATATTTCTTTGTACTTCTCTATGCTACCATATGCAACATGCTTGATATTGTAGACCAACTTGGAAGTTACCACTGAATTCCCTTCTTATCTCCGAACCAAGGAAAAATCCATATCCCAGTCCTTTTGACCAGATTCCTCCTCTGTCATTGTAGAAAAATATAATGAAACAAGGAAGTCCTCCCAGGAGGTATCATATCTCATCGAAGCCTCTGAATATTTGATCTATCCTCCTCAACTCATGGCACATGTCTGTCAGTCCTCGAAGATGTCTCTCTCTCCCATCTGAACCTGAGGAGGAATACTTTCTGAATGAAAGTATTTAAGCCACTGAATCTCTCTGAGGTCGGGATCACTATGAGTCTACATGATCCCTCTAAAGATTGACTCCCTCTGAGTCTATATAATATACAAAGCCATCTATTCCCTCTGCATGTGCTGATCTCCTCTTAAGTTCGATTTCCTATGGACTATCCTGGGGAGGCTGCTCCTCCTTACTAGATCATGAGGGATGAATCCTTCTAAACTCTAGCTCCTTTTGATCTAGTACTTGGTTGGGCCATCTGCCTCACCATTGGTGGAGCCATCTACTCCTCCTCATGATATGGCTCATAAATGTTGGTTGTGGAGATTGATCATCTTCCTGATTTATAGGTCTTTTACTTTCAGCCGTGTTTATACCCCATGAAGTATTTACACCCCAGAAGTATGTACACTCTTCCACGCGGGGGAGTGTAGAGGGGGGGTACCCCCTCTGCGGGGTCCGGGGGGCCTATCCCCACGGCTGGGGGGTCTGGGGGCAAGCGGCCCCCCAGCGGGGGTTCGGGGGAAAAGCCCCCGAAGAAAAAATTTCCTTGTAAAAGTATATTGTAATTTCATTGTAAATCTAGACCATTCATTATAAGGTCGCATATCTAACAGTAGAGATTATGTTAGGGTTTTTTGCCCTAGAAGGCAACCCTCTTTTATGAGGGAAATGTATCGCGACTATGGATGATGGTGAATATTGTATTCTGAGAGAGGAGATTGTGAGAGAAAGAAGAGGAAGTTACAACAGGTTTTGCTGTAGGTTATATTCCTTCATTTGCTGGATAATAACAAAGGAAGGACCTGACAATTTCTCTGGTGGACGTAGCCCACACTGGGTGAACCACGCAAATCTGTGTCTTTCTTGTATTGTGTGTCTTCTGTGTTTTGTTTTTGCATTTGTTTTAGTTTATTGCTCCGCGGTCCTGTTTTTCTAACAACTGGTATTAGAGCGTAAGGTAACTCGCAGGAAAAGAGGGTTCCTGGTTCGAGTGGGAGCAATGTCGG
>ML801768.1:56012-67357 GCA_009831015.1 Picea engelmannii
CTTCCTGATTTATAGGTCTTTTACTTTCAGTCGTGTTTATACCCCATGAAGTATTTACACCCCAGAAGTATGTACACTCTTCCACGTGGGGGAGTGCAGAGGGGGGGTACCCCCTCTGCGGGGTCCGGGGGGCCTATCCCCCCGGTTGGGGGGTCTGGGGGCAAGAGGGCCCCCAACGGGGGTTCGGGGTGAAGCCCCCGAAGAAAAAATTGCCTTGTAAAAGTATATTGTAATTTCATTGTAAATATGGACCGTTCATTATAAGGTCGCAGATCTAACGGTAGAGATTATGTTAGGGTTTTTTTCCCTAGAAGGCAACCCTCTTTTATGAGGGAAATGTATCGCGGCTATGGATGATGGTGAATATTGTATTCTGAGAGAGGAGACTGTGAGAGAAAGAAGAGGAAGTTACAGTGGGTTTTGCTATAGGTTGTATCCCTTCATTTGATGGATAATAATAAAGGAAGGACCTGGCAATTTCTCTGGTGGATGTAGCCCACACTGGGTGAACCACGTAAATCTGTGTCTCTCTTGTATTGTGTGTCTTCTGTGTTTTGTTTCTGCATTTATTTTATTTTATTGCTCCACGGTCCTGTTTTTCTAACAATAAATGCCATATATCTACACCCCCTTTGCATTCTGCAAAGTATCACGGGACCATGTTGGTCTCTTCCTGGTCACTGCAATGATTATGGGTAGTCCCTTCTGGCTCTACTGACTCTTCCTGATAATATGAAGAGTAATAAACTGAACTAGAGGAATCTGTATGGTCATCTTCGAAGCCTTATGCTCCTTACAATTGATCTCCAAATGAGATACTCTATATCTACAAAAGTACCCTTCTTGCTAGAAGGTTCTGAATTCGTCCTCTTCTCCTTTGTTACATGGGTGTGTACGATCATGTACACAACTCTATGTTTAGATAATATGCTATGTGTCTCGGCTAGAGACCATATAATCTGTTTTCTTCTGCAACCATCAATATAGCTCCCTCTCAGAGCTATCACCTGTGACATGCCTGGAACAAAAGAAAAAACAGGGGAAAACAACAGACAAGAATAACATTGTTATAATAATAAAATAAGAACAAGAACAATCATCACAATAGATCCTTCTCAGAGCTATCACCTATGACCTGCCTGGAGAAAGAGTAAAAAATAAATACAATAATAGGAACACAATTTTTCAACACTCTTCCAGTGTTGTGACCAATTATTCTTCCATGGTAACCTTCCCGAAACAAGAAACAAAATACAACAACATCTCCTAGAAGAAATCAATTTCATCTTGGAAACAAGTGCATCATTAATACCGGACAATGAACATTTACTGATATGAAAATCATACCAATAATATTCAAGTCTTACTAAACATTTGATAGAAATAGCAGTAATAGGACTCTAAATAATCCTATTCTAGTTACAAAACTTACTTAATTTGTAGCAATATAAAATATCAAACCTAATATGAAAACCTAGAGTCTAGCTGCTGTATGCACTAGATATAATATCCCTTTGGATCTACTATCATTGCTTGGATACATGTCCTTTTTCCAAGTGTACGTCTCCTATAAATATCCTCATATTATATACAAGTACACCATCCATCTTTGTCTTCTAATCTGAGACATTACATCAACAAGAAATTAGAAATCTGAATTAGAAGGTTCAATGTCTGGGAAAATGTCAATAAGCCTAAAAACCCTAAAAATTCAATTTGGATAGAAACTCAATATGATAAGAAAAATAGATGCGCTAGAGTAGGGAAAATGGATTAGTGGTGGAGTTTGTCCCAATCAAATTTATAACAAGCGATCAACAATCTTGAAAAAAATAATTGTGCAGCAGTAAATTGCATGTGCAATGACAAATCTCAGTAATGTGGAAAATATCACGATCTTCCTTCCAACGATTAGACTATTCTGAAGGAAACCTGCTATGATCCCATGTTATATTTTCATTGGTTTCATTGATATTAGATTTAGCATAGCATTTTTATCTTCTTTTAACGTTCAATAATCATATACTGAAATATATAAGCAACAGATAAACAAGCACAAGAAGATAGAAAGATTTATCATGGGAAAAACCCAAATGGGGGAAAAACCCAACCAACTTTTCTTAGAGAGAATATTTTCAATATTCCAATACAACTATGAAAAATCTCTATTCACAAGAGTAAACCAACACTGAATAAACCCGGATAACAAATAATTATATTCTTCTTGTCAAACCCTAGCGAGGGTAGACAACTGAGAAACACCATAGAACTGACACCAAGATAGCACAACACATAGCTATAACCAAGATAGGAACATCACTAGAAATGGCACCACAGATCTGGCACCACTGATAACTAGTAACTACAGGTGCTACTACAACTGCTACTTCTACTGCAACTGCTACTATAATTGCAACTGCTACTGCTACTGGTACTACAATTGCAATTGCTACTGCAACTGGCTCGAAGCAACTGGGCATCACCACAAAAACTTAGCGCAACTCTTCTAGAGGTAGTGCACAAGAGAGATCACCAAGAAAAACCAAGAATATCCTTTCCCAAGTGGGGCACACTCTCCAAGAGAACCAAAAACAAAAAATAACGAAACTACAATTGCAGCTGCAACTTCAACTATGTTATGCGCACTACAGAAAGCAGAACTATGTGGCTATCAAATGAAATGACCCATATTTATATTTATAGTAATCTGGGCGTTTGTATGGGCCCAAATTCTTAATTCGGGTCTTCAAATTTACTTTATTAATTCTGTGGGCTGACTTCTCTTCCTGGAAATTATATTTTCACTTTATTATTATTTCCCGTGGGTCGACTTCTCTTCTATGGTCTTCTATTTCACTTTATTATTTTCTGGGGTGTTCTTCAACTATTCAATGGTCTTCCTTTGACTTCTTGGAGTCTTGTTATTCTCTAAGAAATTTTTTCTAGGAGGAAAATACCTCCCGCAACTACCAAAACATCCACACTCCCTCTTAGCTAGCGAGGCATCTTTCCACGATGTATTCATCTAGTATTCCATTTACTACTCTGCAATCAACTAGTAGCACACATCTACTACCATGCGATCGATAGCGTGAATCATCCATCACAGTTTTTTCGATCAAGCAACATATGACTGCTCCCAAGTGATCTGGTAGTCTCCATGACCATCAACTAGTAACACACAACTACTACAATGTCATCCAAATAGAACGCAACTATGCCGATCCATAGTAGTACATAATTACTGTCTGGTGATACATAATCTTTTCCAACAGTACACAACCACTATAGTAGCACACAACTACTGTCCAATGATATACAATCAATGTTTGAGCCACACTCTATCTGAGTAATATGGGCATGATGTTGAATAAGTCATGTGCTGAAACCCTACACACCCAACATAGTATTCAACAGTTGTCACTCAATCAATAGAGTGATCGGTGATCACAAGGACCATTCTTCTAATCCATAAATACATCCTAGAATAATGTCAGTCCTCCTAGATGCTGAAAGCCACAACATTGGCTATAGATACCATTCCTACAGGAATGTCAGTCTTAGAGTATTTTCTAATCGGGTCACCATATGTACCAAAGAGATAAATCTCTACTCATATGTGTCTTAGAAAATATTGGTCACATATCAACCACCCTAATCTGAACGCCATGTCCTTAGGGGGAGGACTATTAAACCTGATCGAGCCATTAATTGTGCCTCGAGAGAATATCGATCCTGGACCATTTTCCTAATCGGGCCACAATCTGTGCCTTAGGAAAATACCAGTCCATGGTACATCCACAATATGTCAACCTAGACCATTCTTAGCGAGAATGTCAGTCCATCAGTAAAATTACTATCCATCAAAACTCCCTCTTAACCATGGGAGTAATCTCCATAAGAATTACCTTGTCTATGAAGTATAAAAACTTCCATTTGGACAAGGGCTTTGTTAGAATATATGTTGTATATTCATTGATGGAGGTGTACTATAGATTCACTTCTCTCTTCTATAATTTATCACATAAGTAGTAGTACTTAATATCAATGTGCTTCGACTTGTCATGGAACACATGGTTCTATGAAAACCTCACAAAAATTTGATTATCATTGTATATCATAGTTGAATCTGACACCTGATCAAACAATCCAGAGAATAACCTACAAATCCATACTACTTTCGTACAAGCATCACAAGCTGCAATATACTCTGCCTCTGTTGTACTGAGTGCCACTGATGTCTGCTTCCTACTCAAGAATGAGATCATACCTGATCCCAAACTAAAGTAGTATCCATATGTGCTCTTCTGGTTCACTGCACTCCCTTCCCACTTAGATTCTGTATAACCCTACAACTTCACATATCCATCTGAGACATATCTCAATCCATATCCAACTGTGCCACGTAGGTAGCTCAACATATGTTTTTCTGCTATCCCATGTATATGTCTAGGCACAACCATGTAATGACTTAAGTTGTTCGTCACAAAACATATTTCTATCCCGGTGTTAACCAGGTACATCAAGGATCCAATCAACTATCTGTACATCATGGGCTCCACCAAATCTGAAGATGAATCATTCAGGAGCTTCAAATTTATTTTCATAGGTGTGGCCATGGAATTGCAGTCCATCATCTCGAATCTATGCAAGATTTCATCAATATATTTTCCTTGGCGAAAGAAAATCTCATCTGGCTTCTTTGACACCTCCAATCCCAAGAAGTAATGCATCATACCTATATCCTTCATCTCGAACTATGAAGTGAGCTCCCTTTTGCACCCATATGTGATCTTCTCATCCTCTGTAAGAAACATGTCATCAAATATTAAGGGGAAACCATCCCCAAGCTCATCAAAATAATTGTCTGGCATATCCTGCCCTAGGTGCATGCTTAAGCCTATACAAAGCTTCCTTAAATCTACATACATGAGACTCCTCATGTATATTTACAGCTACTCTATGTACATTTCTTCTATGCTCTTGGAACAAGTGTCTCGACTTAATCTTCTACTTCTTACTGGAAGAATCCTCTAGCCACAAATATTACTTTGTACTTCTCTATGCTGCCATCTGTAGCATGCTTGATCTTGTATATCAACTTGGAAGTCACCACTGACTTCCTTTCTGGTCTCTAAACCAAGGAAAAATCCATATCTCAATCCTTTTGACTGGCTTCCTCCTCTCTCACTGTAGAAAAATCTATTGAAACAAGGAAATCCTCCAAGGAGGTATCATATCTCCTCGAAGCCTATGAAGCTTCGATCTATCCTCCTCAACTCATGGCACCTATCTGTCAGTTCTGGAAGATGTCTCTCTCTCGCATCTGAATCTGAGGAGAAATACTTTCTAAATAAAAGTCTTTAAGCCATTGACTCTCTATGAGATCATGATCACTCTAAGTCTACATGCTCTTTCTAAAGATTGAATCCCTCCGAGTCTATATAATCTCTAGAGCCATATGTTCCCTCTGCATGTGTTGACCTCCTCTTAAGTCTGATCTCCTATGGAATGTCTTGGGGAGGCTACTCCTCCCTACTGGATCATGACAGTTGACTCCCTCTAAACTCTAGCTCCTTCTGAGTTGGTACTTGGTGGGGCCACCTGGCTCACCACTGGTGGAGCCATCTTCTCCTCCTCATGATATGTCTCATCAATGCCATATATCCACATCCCCTTTGCATCCTGCAAATTATCACAGGACCATATTGGTCTCTTCCTACAACGATTTTGGTTAGGCCCTTCTGGCTCTACTGATTGTTCCTGATAATCTTAAGAGTAATCAACTGAACTAGAGGGATATATATGGTCATCTTTAGATCCTTCTGCTCCTTACAATCGATCTCCATATGAGATACTCTGTATCTAAAAAAGTACCCTTCTTTCCAGAAGGTTTTGAATTTGTCCTCTTCTCCTTCATTACATGTGTAAAAACCCTCCTTGTTACGACAACAACTCGGACAACCGGTGCAATTTTTTTTTTGTTTTAAAGGTGTGTGCGTGCATGGAGGAGGGGAAATAGGCACACTGGACTCTACGTCACCACCCGACGAATGACAAGACGAAACCACGACAATCACAACAAGAAGACACAAGGTGCACGACAAGTAACTGCAAGCAAAGAACCCCCAAGACCAAGGCGCCCCACAATATCTTCAACGATAACAACACACTGGGTTAGGTACCATACAACACAGAAGGTAGAATCCATGGTAGTAGGTTTACCATTTCTGCACAGGAAAGCATGGCGTTTAATCT
Source organism: Picea engelmannii (assembly GCA_009831015.1). Classification (NCBI taxonomy): domain Eukaryota; kingdom Viridiplantae; phylum Streptophyta; class Pinopsida; order Pinales; family Pinaceae; genus Picea; species Picea engelmannii. Next base: position 62,271 of record ML801768.1, read on the forward strand.
TAGTCCTCTGCTTCGGAGAGAGAGGAGGTCAGATAAGCTCCTGGCCGACTGCTCAGGCAGAAACTAGTAATCCCCTAAGGTGTGTCGCAAGAGTGGAAACCCTGACTTTAAAGGGCCCGAGACTCTTGATACGGCACTGTATTCTTGACGCAGGGAAACACACAGACATGTATACTAAGGCTACTGAAGGTGTCTACATCCCTCCCGACACAAGCAGACCACGCAATGCCATACCACCAAGTACAATAAGGGTTTAAAGATCGACAATCCTCAAGGGAAGCGTAAGCCAAAAACGACCTCATCAACTGCCCAACCCGTAATCTTGGCTAATGGTCAATATCTAAGTTCTGATGGACGCTATCCACCGATCACTGAACCGTCTAAGTTTATCGTAGTTTACACCCAGATGGCAGGTCATAAATCGAATTGCCCAATTACAACTTTAGGTTAGTATCGAATCATTTAAAAACTCAATAAGTCCACATGTAACCTTCAATTTAGCATTAAGAATCGATCTACGTTAAGGGTTTCACACATTGAATACAAGATACCCAGTCATAATGTCCAAACAATCCCATCTGTAATAAACGCATAAAGGAATAAATCCAGGAATAATCTTTTCTTTAAATAAGTTAGTAAAGGAATAAATCCCTTCTTCGCAAGCACATAGGTAGCATTAACATTACTGAATGATCTAAATGTACACTTGATATAGTAACATCAACATTAACATTTGAATGTGCAAGATCTGATGTATGATGATCTGAAAGCATAAAGGTATAAAGTAACATTAGTATTGACCATAACTAAGGGATCCAAAGGGTATAACTGTTACAAATGAAAGGGTTTGGTTTTCAATCATAGAAACAAATACATCTTTAGATAAACACAACCCTAATGCATAATGAAAAAAGTAATATTAACCTCAACAACAACTAAAGGAATTGCTCCCATAACATTGACAGTGTTCTCATTACCAATAACCATTTAGCAATATATATTAACAAATAACATTTGCAATTGTACTGCTCCCTAACATTAAGAAATTAGCAATAAGACCTATTTAATTATTAGCCTATTAACCAAACAGTCGTTGTAAATGAAACTCATTAAATAGCCATAAAATAACTTACCTTACAACAGAGTTAACCTGAGATTTATACTGTAATAAATGGCAGCAAAATGTTAATAGCCATGAACCCCTAGTAAGCACAACACCGCCCTGATTATAAATCGATCAATATTTGACGCAGAAATTTAAAATTAACAGTCACCTACCTTCCTCACAATATCATTCCTGTACTTATATTGCATTACATTAGCATCGCATTCTAATACCTTACATTGCCTTCCCTTTAGTGGCATACCTAATGTCAAGATTTTACGGAAGGAAATCAAACTACTCAGAAAAATATAAGCAAGACAGCGGTCATATGACCAATTTCCAGCTAACATAAAAATAAGGCAATTATTCTTTTCCTGGATGATTACTTTCCATTTAATGCAAATTATTTAATCTCCAAACCCAAATCGACCTGGCATTTTAATCTGTCCTCTTATAGTTGCCATCATAAAACGGCTAGCCACCTTACCGCCATATTTCCTTAACAATATTACTGCTGCAAGTATTTTCACTTTATACTAGCATTTTATATTGCTATTAAAATATCAGTAAGGTCGCGTTACAACACCCTAGGTTATCTTACCTAAATCACCAATAAAAGCACATTCCAGCAATACTCTCCTTAAAACAATATCAATATTGCGTTTACATTTAATATTTGCAGTTTACGTTGCTATTTACGATAACCCCAGTCCTGTTACAACGATTTTCCATAAGCTTTACTATTAATGCATTTAATATACGCTTTAACCTCGCACTCATAACTGCGTTTATCTTGGGCATTTAAATAACAACAAGTGGCATTACGGCAACCTAATTTTATAGAACCATGCTTCTGCCCCACCATCTACTAAAAATATCGTCATTAACTGTAAATTCAGGTGGCTTATCAATAGAATCCCTGTGTTCTGCATTCTAAGTTAAATCAATATGCAATTAATTTATCACTCAATCCAACGCTAGCAAATTTGACACATATTGAACCACTTAAATGCAAATACACCAGCGGGTCAGTAATTCATTAACCTGTGACATCTATGGTCTGTCAGGGTAAGTGTTTTACTGCCGACCAACCATTAAAACTGTAAAAGGCAGACGTGCCTATGCTATCATTAACTAAGGATACATATTTTGTCAATGCCATCATTATATGATATATGGAATTAATTTAGTGTAAATGCTAATGGGGTTTGTTTTACCTGGGAGGGTATACAACTGTCCAATCTCAACCTTGGATTGTGCCCAGGTTAGAGCTTCCTGGAAGATTTTCCGCCACTTCAACCACGAGCATCCATGCGTGCTCAAACCTCAGCCATAGGAGCACTGCGTGGAACCCTTCCTTGTGTTCGACCACATTCCCCCTTGCGCCTGCCAGATTCTCTTAGAGATTGGGTGGTTCAATGAACTGTCGGTTCCCTTCTCTCAATTTATTACAGTATTAGTGTTTCAGTTATAATTCTAAATTTGGAGGCAACTGTAGAATTAGAGTTAGCTGTCTCAGAAAAATTCTAGTTAATCATTAAATCTGAATATCGCGCTGTTGAATTTACTTACACTTATTTTTGTTTAATTTCAACCTGTATATAATCCAGATGGAATTTCCGGTGCCGGTTATGGTTATATCCAAGACTTTCAGGTGGTTACCTATCAATGAGTTGCTATTATAACCTTGATTGCAGCTCAATCCACCAGGGTATTTTAGGTTCAGATTAATTGTTCCAGTAAATTAATCTACTAGAAATAACAATTTTTAGAGGTTGCTTCCCATTATTTATTGTAATATACGGTTAAGATATTAATATATTTGCATGGTTTCACCAGATTACGCATTGCATTAATTAGGTGCTAGTATTACATTGTTTATATTAAAACCGACAATAACTATCACAAGCAAGACCTAAAATGAAAGATATAGAAACCACAGGCATTATATTTCCTGCAGGCAACATTAACACCAAAGAATAAGGGTAGCGCTCAACATAAAAGAAGGTTTCACGCAACCATCGAAAAGTTTAAGCAGGTGGTTGAAGGTCCCAAGGACGAGCGCAGCTATGGGTTCAGGAGCAGGACACACAGGACGTTAAGGCACAGAGAACAAAACACACCCTACTGTACATAACACAGTAAATAAAACACAGTAATAAGTGAAAATTGCCCTGTCCAGAATAATAAGCAACTATTTACACAGTCCCGTATACGAACAATAATAATTCATTACCAGTCCAAATTCGCTTCTATTTTATTTACACAGTCGTATGTTACATTTACGCCCTCCAGACCAATATTTTTTTTTTGTTTGTTAATTTGTGCAGGACCTGCGATTAACCTGTGGCTTGAGAAACCGCGACTCAGGGGCATCTAAGCCGTCAAAATCACCCGGGGATCGCACCCGGCCTGAGCCACACCAACCCTTAACATGGTTGGATTTTTTGTCCCCGCAAGTTTCGAACCGGTGACTTTAACATCACGGAGTGGCTTAACAACACACTCCGTCACCGACTGTCCTACACCTCGGGGACCCCTCCAGACCAATATAACCATTATGCAGACCAGGAAATAAATTAACCCAGTCCAGAAATGAAAATAAAACATTAACCCAGTCCGAAAGGTAAACAAATACTATTTTACACAGTCATAGAATGAATTTTTACGCCCTCCCAAGTGATAATATAAATGTTACGCAGACCAGAACAAGGAAAATAAATAAAACATTAATACAGTCAGGAAGGTAAACAAATATTATTTTACCCAGTCATAGAATGAAATTTTACGCCCTCCCAAGTGATAATATAAACATTACGCAGACCAGAACAAGGAAATAAAATAAAACATTACACAGTCCGGAATGTAACCAAGAACTATTTACACTGTCCTTCATTCTATCTAAGGGCGTACTTTGTCTGTTCACCTCCTCCGAAGGTTTGTCCACGTGCTCCGTGCAATCCTTCTCCGTGCCGACCGTAGAGGACTCACCGGTACCTCCTAGCCAAACGCTAGGGGTACTCTCCTTCCCCCTCAGCCCCCCGAGCCGCAAAGGGGCCACACACAATCCATACAATACCTAGCTTCCCAGCTCGCCTCCACGGCTGAGCTACCACTCAAGTCAGCTGGGAAATCCCCAACTCCCACAAGCAATCAATCCCCTTTCTCATTTTGGCAACATAACCATACTTCATAGCCTCCCCCTTCCTTTCCCCCCATCTCCTTTCTTTTATCCTCTTTTTTTGACTTAATCCCATTAGGTTTTCCCCAAAAACCCTAAATCCCCTCTCTTTTAAGTTTTCCCCCCTTTTATTTATTTATTTATTTCTTTTTATTTCTTTTTTTTGAAAACTCAAAAGGTAAATGCGCATAAGCATCTTTTCATATTATTATTATTATTATTATTATTTTTTAAATTCATAGTATATTTATATTTTCTTTTAAACTCCCTTTAGTTAACTAATTAATTTCCTCTTTTCAAATTTACAACCCCCTAATTGAATTAATTTATTTAATCTCTTTATTTTACCCTACAAACTTTATGAAGACTCACATTAGCTTAAGTGGGTTTTTTGTTTGTTTGTTTAATATTATTATTAGCACCTGTATTGTTAGAGCTAGCTTAGCAGGGAATACATTTCTAAAGTTATTTGCATGGCAGAGCTACTATGAGCTAGAATATCCAGGCATTGTCATTAGGAGATGGTTAAGCTTCGATTATCATGTTAGGGCGAAGTAGTACCTTCCTAAAGATGAATTATCAAGCTTATTACTGGGAATGAGGAAAGGCCTTATGTACGCAATTAAGTAAGGAAATACTTTAAGAATTCAATTAACGTAGGAATTGTTTTATGTATTTAATTAAGGAAGGAAACTCCTCGGATTAGGTGGAGGTTGCAAATCATCATAGGGGTAATGAATATTTAATGTATACTCTTGAATTATGTTTTTTTTTTGACATAGGGCTCAAATTCTGAACTGG
>ML801768.1:68177-86158 GCA_009831015.1 Picea engelmannii
ATCAAATAGTAACACATCATGTCATATGTCAATCGCATCATAATCAAGTATAAATGGTCTAACATCATAAAAGTCCAGATCACTTGCGAGCAAGTGTCCTCAAATAATAAGTTTTCTCAGTGCGCCAGAGCGGGATGTTACAACATGGGTGTGTATCGTCATGTACATAACTCTATGTCTAGATAGTTTGCTCTATGTCTTGACTAGATACCATCTAATATGTTTCCTCCTGCAACCATCATTATATCTCCCTCTTAGAGATATCACATGTGACCTTCCCAGAACAAGAGAAACAACAAACACAAATAATATTCTTATAATAATAAAACAAGAACGAGAACAATCGTCACAATAGCTCCTTCTCAGAGCTATCACTTGTGACCTTCCTAGAGCAAGAGTAAAAAAAAATACAATAATAGGAACAAAATTTTCAATACTCTTCCAGTGTTGTGAACAATCATTCTTCCATGGTAACCTGCCTGGAACAAGAAACAAAAGACAACAATATCTCCTAGGAGAGATCAATTTCATCTTTCAAACAAGTGCATCATTAATACTAGACAATGAACATTTATTGATATGCAAATCATACCAATAATATTCAAGTGTTACTAAACATTTGATAGAAATAGCATTAATAGGACTCTAAAGACTTCTATTCTAGTTACAATACTTACTTAAGCTGTAGAAATAGAAAATATCAAACCTAATATGCAAACCTGGAGTCTAGCTATTGCTTGCACTAGATCTAAGATCTCTTTGGATCTACTATCACTGCTTGGACAAATGTCCTTTTTCCAAGTGTACGTATCTTGTAAACATCCTCATCTTATATAAACGTACACCATCGAGCTTTGTCTTCTAATCTGATACATTACATCAACAATAAGTTATAAATCTGAATCAAAAGGTTCAATGTCCAGGAAAATGTCAACAAGCCTAAAAACCCTAAAAATTAAATTTTGACAAAAAGTCAATCTGAGAAGTGAAATAGATGCGCTAGAGCAGGGAGAGTTGATTAGTGGTGGAGTTTTTCCCAATCAAATTTATAACAAGTGCTCAATGATATTGACAAAGAAAATTGTGCAGCGACAAATTGCATGTGCAACGACAAATCTCAACAATGTGGCAAATCTCACGATCTTTCTTCCAGCGATTAGACTGTTCTGAATGAAAAATTCTCTGATCCCATGTTAGATTTTCATTAGTTTCGTTAACTTTAGATTTACCATAGAAATTTTATCTTCTTTTAACATTCAATAATCATATACTGAAATATATAAGTAGTAGATAAACAAGCACAAGAGGACATAAAGATTTATCCCGGGAAAACCCCAAATGGGGGAAACCCAAACAACTTTTCTTAGAGAGAATCTTTTCAATATTCCAATACAACCATGAACATGCTCTATTCACAAGAGTAAACCAACATTGAAGAAACCCTGATAACAAATACTTATCTTCTTCTTGTCAAACCCTAGCGAGGGTAGACAAATGAGCAATACCATAGAACTGGCACCAAGATAGCACAACATAGAGCTATCACCAAGATAGGTGCATCACTATAACTATCACCATAGAGCTGCCACCACAATGCTAAAACCACTGATAACCGCAATTGCTACTACTACTATAACTGCAACTGCAATTGGTACTGCATCTGGAATGAAGCAACTGGGTAGAACCACACAAACTTAGTGCAACTCTTCCAGAGGTAGCGCAGAAGATAGATCAACAAGAAAAACCAAGAATATCATTCCCCAAGTGGGGCACACTCTCCAAGAGAACCAAAAACCATAAATAATGAAATTGCAACTACAACTGCAATTTCCTAGTGCGCACTGCAGAAAGGAGAACTATGTGGTTGTCAAATGAACTGACCCATATTTATATTTATACTAATCTGGGCACCTATCTAGTGCTGACTTCTTATTTAGGGTCTTCAAATTTACTTTATTAATTCTATGGGCCGACTTCTCTTCCTGGAAATTATATTTCCACTTTATTATTATTTCCCGTGGGCCGACTTCTCTTCAATGGTCTTCTATTTCAATTTATTCTTTTCTGGGGCATTCTTCAACTATTCAATGGTATTCCTTTGACTTCTTGGAATCTTCTTATTCTCTAATAAAAGTTGTCTAGGAGGAAAATACCTCACGCAACTACCAAAACATCAACAGATGATTCATATTTTGAAAGTACCAAACATGGATCAATATTTTTTAGTATGTGTGGATGCGTTGAAGGAGGGATTAGGAAGAGTAATAATGCAGGAAGGTAGGGTAGTTACCTATGATTTAAACAAAATTTGACCTCACAAAGAAAACTATGCAACACATGATTTGGAACTTGCAACGATAGTGCACAAATTAAGAATTTAGAGGCGTTATCTATTTGAAAGGAAGTTTGAATAAAATGTAGATCATCATGGACTTCAACAATTTTTTATGTATATATATCTGAATGGTAGATAGATAATATGGTTAGAAATACTAAGCAAGTATGATTTCAAAATATCATACATTAAAGGAGTAGTGAACAGAGTGGTAGATGCTCCAAGTCACATGCCATGTATTTTCTCAATCTTACCATTAAACATAAATGTAAGAGAAGATATATTGAAGTTGCAATTAGAATATGAATGGTACAAAGAAGTTGAATTTGAGTTAGAGAATGGAGTAATGAGAATTTTGAAGTATGAGGGATATGCATTGGATGATAATGGTTTACTATGATTTTATGGAAGGATATGTGTAACACTAAATGCTGAAATCTAGAATTTGATATTAAGAAAAGCTTATGGAGTAGTGTATATGGATCATTCAGGAGTCAAAAAATTATTTCAAACCTTATACAATTATTCTTTTGGAAACACATGAAGAAGGAGATGGTTGATTTTGTAGCTAGATGTATTGAGAGTTAATAAGTGAATTCTGAACATCAACATCTGGAAGGATTATTATAACCACATGTTATACTAGAATTGAAATGGGAGGTGATTTCAATGGATTTCATAGCTGGATTACCAATGATTTCAAGGAGACAATTCAATATTTGTAGTCATAGACACTCCGACCAAGAGTGCACATTGCATTCTAGTGAAGACTACTTATCAAGCACTAGATATAGCAAGGGTGTTCATAAATGAGATATTAAGGTTACATGGAATTATGAAGAAGATAATATTGGATAGAGGATTAGTATTTACTAGAAGATTTTGGATTTGTTTCCAAGAAGCATTGGGAATGAAACTTATTTTTAGTATGGAATACCACCTAGAGATTTATGGATAGATCGAAAAAACTAATTGCATATTGGAATACATGTTACAAAAATGTGTGACAGACCAACAAAAGAATCGAGAAGAATATTTACTGTTGGTTGAATTTTTGTATAATAATAATTACGAAATTTTGATTAAAATGGAACCATTCAAATTATTGCATGGAAGATCGTCTATAACACCTCTTAGTTGGGATAGACTAGAGGATATAATCCTAGTTGGAGTAGAAGTAATTCCAAGAAATGGAGGAACATATGGAAAATTTTAAGGGAAGATTAAACCAAGTGCAAGATATATAGAAAATCTATGCAGATGCAAATAGATTTGATATAAATTACAAAGTTGGGGATACAATATTCTTATAGGTTAGAGTACAAAAGATCTTAATTAAGACTGGTAAGGGAGCGAAATTGTTGCCACTTTATGTAGGACCCTTTTGAATTTTTGGAAAGAAAAGGACTAGATGCTTATTGTCTTTCATTACCATGATCATTTGATCATATGCATGGTATCTTTCATGTTTTGATATTATGTTATTATATTTTTGATCCTTCACATGTTATTGATATAATTTATTTGTATATGTCACATGAGGGGGCCTTGATGGCTAAGATAATCCACCTTTTGGACATACACACTTGATAGCTTCAATGCCATTTGGTAGATCAAGTAAAGGTACAACAAAATAATTATAGTCCCAATTCCGCTACTTGGAAGATGTGGATGCGATGCGTCAATAATTTCCATACTTGTTCTAGAACCTAGGGATAAAGTTTCCTGAAGAGGGGGGTGTATGTAGTGCCCCATTTTGTTTAACTATTGAGACAAACTAGAATTTATTATTTGAGGGAATTTGTTTACAAATGACCCAACTATTTGACTAATATTGTGATGATGGAACATGGAATTTTTATTATCTGATTCAGTTTAAAATGGTGATGATTTAATGTTTTATTTATAAGTTTATACAATATTATAGATGAATAAAATGTGCATTAACACAACACAATTGATGATATTAATTTATATGATTTGGATAATTTGAAATAAATGTGGATACATTAATTTGTAGATGTTATTGATGGTTTTCCTAGTGTGATGATAAATCATAGGGGTGCATTAACATTGGATTGCATTAACATTACATTGGACTTCGAATTCAGTTAGGGAACTATTAAATTATATGATTATTTTATATTTTAGTTTTGGATTATGAAAATTATTGATGTATTGATTGTAGTGCATGCAGGAACAACGAAAATTCTTGCTGATTGATCTACATATGGGTGATAGAGTTGTATGGAAGTGTACTAAGTACCATCAAGAGAGGAGGAGAAACGTTCCTATTTCCACTTGCTAACACACTTTCTGTGGCGTGAGTTGAAAAGATAGATATACTTTTACTTAGAGGTTGTATTAAGAAAAATTCAAGGTTAAAATAATAAAATAAGAGTTATGAATTTTCAACGAAAAATGAATAAAATTTCTTTTTTTAATTATATTTTTGACTTATCTCCTTATAGGTATACTCAATTTTCAAGTGTAGGAAGTCCTTGGATGCATAATTAAAATTTTCATCCTATGTTATCCACTCTGCATACTTTTGATAGACCCATAGTGAGATAAACTGGAAATACATGGAAAAATGTGTTTCACATTTTTCCATGTATTTCCAATTTATCTTGCCCTGGGTCTATCAAAAGTATGCAGAGTGGGTAACATTGGATGCAAAATTTAATTATGCATCCAAGGACTTCCTACACTTGAAAATTGAGTATACCTATAAGGAGATAAGTCAGAAATACTATTAAAAAAAGCAGTTTTCTTCCTTTCCCTCCAAAAATATTTACTCTTATGGTTGAAATTATCATCTTAAATCCTATTGGTTATTTTAAACTTGATTTTGATAATACATTTTTTGTTTTGAGGTATGTTTTTTACCTCAAAATTCCCCTAATGCATGTTGCCATGAGGGTAGGCTATGAACTTGGTGTAGGTTGTGGAGCCTGATTATCTTATTGATTCATAGATATTTGTTTTCAACCATGTTTATACCCCATGAAGACTGTACACCCCTCCACGCAGAGGGGTTTCCCCCCTCTATGGGGTCTGGGGGATAGCGGGGCTTCGGGGGCAAATCCCCCGAAGGAAAAATTGCGTTGTAAATGTATATTGTATTTTCATAGCAAATATGAACCATTCATTATAAGGTTGTAGATTTGACGATAGAGATTATGTTAGGGTTTTTTCCCTAGAAGGAAACCCTCTTTTATGAGGGAATTTTATTGCGGTTATGTATCAGTGTGATTATTGTATTCTGAGAGAGGATACTGTGATAGAAATAAGAGGAAGTTATATTGGGTGTGCTGTAGGTTGTATCCCTTCATTTTGATGGATAATAAAAAAGAAGGACCTAGAAATTTCTGTGGTGGATGTATCCCACATTGGGTGAACCACATATATTTGTGTCTCTATTGTATTGTGTATCTTTTGTGTTTTATTTGCGCATTTGTTTTATTTTACTGTTCCACGATCCTATTTTTCTAACAATTGGTATCAGAGCAAAAGGTAAATCGTAGGAAAAGAGAGTTCCTGTTTCGAGTGGGAGAAATGGTGGAAGATGGAAAGTTTAGGGTATAGAAATTTAACGACCAAAACTACCAATTATGGAAGATGCAGATGGACGATTATTTATATCATAAGGATTTATTCCCACCATTGGGTGGAATAACAAAGAATTCGATGGACATGAAGGATGAAGAATGGGAGGTTCTTGACAGAAAGGCACTAAGAACGATACGACTGAGCCTGGAAACATCGATGGCTTTCAATATTTCAAAGGAAAAGACAACAAAGGAGCTGATGGATGCATCGGATAAACTGTATGAAAAACCCTCGACATCCAATAAGGTATTTCTAATGAAGAGATTATTTAATATGAATATGTCAAAATGTGGGTCTATTGCAGATCATTTAAATGAATTTAATATGGTTACTAATCAACTAAGTTCTGTAAAAGTGGACTTTGATGATGAGGTCAAGGCTCTTCTAATATTATTCTTATTGATAGAAATTTGGAATGGTTGGGTCATAGCTGTAAGTAACTCTGTCTCTGGTTCAAACACTCTAAAATTTGATGATGTTGTTGGTGTTATCCTTAGAGAGGAAATGCGATGGAAAAACACATGTGAAACATCAAGTAATGTGTTGAATATGGAGAATAGGAGAAGACAAAATGATAGAGGAAAGGGCTCAGGGAACCATGAGAATTCCATTAAGGGAAGATCCAAATACAAACTGGGAAAGATAGAGTGCTGGAATTGTGGGAAGAAAAGACATCTGAAGAAAGACTGCAGAGATCCAAAGAAACAAAGAGTTGGACAACAAGAGAAAAATCAAAAAGCAAATGTAACATGTGATGTGTTACAAGATGCTTTGATTCTTTCTGTAGATAATATTTCTGAGTCTTGGGTAGTATATTCAGGGGCTTCATTTCATGCCACACCCCATAGAAAATATTTTCTATATTATGTTCAAGATGATTTTGGACAAGTTCATTTGGGTGATGATGCACCATGCAAAATTTTTGGAATGAGTAAGGTACAAACAAAGAAAAAGAATGGAAACCAATGGTTATTGAAAGAGGTAAGACATGTACCAGATATAAGGAAACATCTTATTTCAACAGGGCAGTTGGAAAGTGAAGGATGTATATCTATATTTACAGATAAGGCATGGAAGGTCACCAAAGGATCACTGGTGATAACAAAATGAGAGAAGGTAGGTACACTGTATTTATGTACTGGTAATATTGATTCTTCTATCTCTTTAGCTTCTACATGAGTGGATACAACATTGTGGCATCATAAGCTTGGACACATGAGGGAGAAGGGGATGCAAATACTTCACAAAATAAATTTGTTGCCATATCTTAAACAAATTGATTTGGATTTCTGTGAGCATTGTGTTTATGGAAAACATAAGAGAGTCAGATTTCTTAGAGCCAGAAAAGAAAAGAAGAGTGAAAGGTTAGAGATTGTGCATGTAAATGTATGGGGACCAACTCATGTATCATCTCTTGGTGGCTCTCGTTATTATGTTACTTTTATTGATGATGCAACTAGAAAAACTTGGGTTTATTGCATTTGAAAAAAATATGATGTTTTTGATACTTTTAAGAAATGGAAATCTTAGGTTGAGAATGAGACATGAAAAAGTTTGTCTCAGATTAGACAATGGAGGTGTGACACACACCCAACCCCTAAGTACCTTTTTAAGGGATGGGGTATACATTTTTTTGCTTACCTCCAACAAATATGCTATCGAGGAATATTCCCTTTCTCTCAATGGACAGTCTCGATTCATGCCAGATCTCCCAAACTATGGTTAGGATCCATTTGACACCAAAGGTTAACCAATCCTACTAGACCTCACTGAACTCATCAACCCATTGAATATTAACAAGAACCATCACTCTGATGTTCTTAGTCAACAACAATTTTCCATTTTACCATAGGGCGCTTAGGCTAGCTTGAGTAGAGGATGACAATTGTCCCTCTCCTATAGTCCAAATAAAATACTTAATTAATATTTAGTAGAATACTATGCTTTGATAATTGATTACTTAAACCTCATTAAGGATAATTATTCTCCATAACTAATTATCCAATAATTATTTTTTTTCTCACCCTAATACCCATGGCCCAGTAATTATTGAAGTTTTTACTTTCTCTTTTCTCCCTTAGAAGTAGTTTAACACTAACTCAATAAATTACTCATATGATAATTATGAGTAATTATATTATAACATAATCACGTTAATTTATCCATAATATACTTAAGTTGATTAAACTTTATTAAGGTATATAATTCAATCCCTCCCGACACACAACTCCATGTCAAATTTTCACGTAATTTAACACACCCACCCACCCCCCCACACACATATATATTTAATGAGAAAATGATTAAATATATTCAACCTGATATTTATTTTTACAATTTGTCCTTTTATTTAATTATATTATAATATAATTAATTATATCCAAGGAGCACTTAGGATTATCAATACCCATTAATACCTAAGCCTCTAGACTTCGATGAAGATTCCTTATCAGGATTTTATAAATGTACCCAAATCTCTCGAATGCCAGAGCTACGTAAAGGGTCCCACTCCTACTATACCTTTGTGCAAATATAATTTATTATATCGTCATATAATATAATTAATTCCACTTAATGTTTATTATAATATTGCGATATGGGAAAACAGGTTCGACCTTCGGTCATTTTTCACTTACGCTCCATCTTCCCCAACATCCCAGAGTCTCGAAGCTCTGAAATCCCGAAGCCCTGAACTCCCGAAGGGTGGACTTACACCTGACTTCACATTAAATATTAAATTAAAAAGGGTAAATAGGGTTTGTACTTTATTACGTGCCAATATCACAATAACTCATTTAATATATGTAATATTATATTACATCTTTTTAGAGATTGCGCCTAGGTTTACAAGGTCTACAATATTTTATTAATATTTAAAAATGAAAGAGAGAAAACTCCAGGTCAATCTCCTTCGGCTCTCCAACACATCCTTTATGTTCAAATCTCCTGGAGCCTCAGAGTCCCATAGCTCTGAAGTGGCCCCACTTATGCATGTTTCCATATTATTTAATATTTAAAAAGAGCTAGCTTCATTCACGTGTAACCATTTTAATAAACCTTATGATAATATAATTTATTATTTATACTCCTCGAAAATTACGCCCAGGTTTTAAATTCTCCAATATTATATTTAATAATTGAAAAGAGAGAGAGTGTGTACTCCGGGTCAATCTCCTTCGACTCTTCCATGTAACTCTGCATGGGATTTGAGGACATACTAAAATGGAGCACTATTATGTAGAAAAATCACTCTCTCTTCTTTCAGAGGTGTTATAGAGATTTTAAACTATTTAGTCATCAATTTCCAAGCATGCATTAAACTGTACAACACATTCAACCATGACATCCACTCTCAAAGATCTTATTTTAGCACACAGATAGTCAAGAGATAAGAAATTAAATCAAAAGAGATTTAACTAAGACATTCTCTTTATTTTGCTTAAATTTTTCAAGTCACTTTTGTTAGAAATTAAATTTACACAGTTCTAAAATATAGTATAAATTTTTCTCTGATCTAAACATTACCGAGATTTAACCAAATATAATTATCTAGAAACTAGATAGTGATGAAACTACTGAAAGGGGTGCCATTTTCCACCCAACCATAGGAATAACAACTCCTGAATGGATTTATTGCTGACCACCCCCTAGCTAGATCATGATGCTTTGAGAGAGACTCTTCCTTTTGTTCAACAATAGCCAGGGACATAGGCCACTCTCCTCCTCCCACAGAAACTTGGCAGATCGATTTTCTCTCCACCAAGCAAGGGGGTCTGCAATGAGTGCTTCCTCAATCACTCATCTTCTATGCAACCCTATTTATCAGCTTGGACTAAAAATGTTGCCCAACAAATTCCTGTACCCATAACAAATTAGTTTTTCAGTTCTATTCAAAACTATAGAGCTGCACATGCTCTCCCTCCTCAGAAAATGGTCACCATACCCATATTCTTCCATCCTCTTCCTCTGCCCACGAATTTCCCCTCTTTTCTTTCCTTCCTTAGCAATATTTTGTGGGTCCAAATCCCCATTTCGTGGTCAAGTCAGAAAGTTTTTCATATGGGTACTCTGCCTATCTCCTCATTGGCTCTTGGGGAGGACTTCCCAACTACCAGCTTGACTGGTAATTTAATTTCCTGGGTCAGAGGACTATTCTGGGTCTGAATAATTTAAATCTAGTAGAGTACTGGTCTTGTGGGGGTCATCTCAACCATTGTTGGTTCCTCTCATTATCTCTCTCATACATCATGATCTGCCTTGGCAAACCTCTTCAACAATTATGACACACTTTCCATTTTATTTAGTAACATAAATATATACATTATCTTTTATAACAAAATGGTTCATCAATCCCAACATCCACACATATTCAGTCTTCCCATAGTATTTTAACATGTTAAAGTTATATTTACAAGTTGGGGGAAACATGGGTATTACAAGGTGAATATTGAAACAATGAGTTTGATGATCACTGTTCATACCATGGGATTCGTAGAGAGAAAAAAATTCCAGGAACACCATAAGAAAATGGTTTGTCAGAAAGGATGAACATGGCAATCATGGAGTGTGCAAGGAGTATGAGATTGCATGCTGGGTTTCCCTTACAGTTCCGGGCAGATGCTGTAGATACTACTTTTTACTTAATAAATAGAGGACCTTCAAGCTCTTTGTATGGTGGAATTCAAGAGGAGGCATGGACAAGTAAAAAGGTAAACTATTATTTTTTGAAGACTTTCGGTTGTGAAGCATTTGTCCATATTGATAAAGAAAATAGAACAAATCTTGAGGAAAAATCCAAGAAGAATACCTTTATTGGATACAATTTTAATGATTTTGGTTATCGTTTGTGGTATTATGAAAATCACAAAATTATTAGGAGGAGAGATGTCATATTCAATGATAATGTCATGTATAAAGATCAGTTGCAGGGAAAGAAACATGAAAAAGAAAAAACCAGAATACATGGTGCTTGATGAGATCACTGAAAAAGAAATTCCAAAGGTACCGAAAAATCAAAATGTACAACAACATGAGCAACATGTAACTCAAACTACCACAAGTGTTGTTAGAATATCTACTAGGTTAATTAGACCCCCTGAAAGATACTCTCCTTCATTGTATTATTTATTGTTGACTGATTCTTGTGAACCAAGAAGTTATGAAGAGGCAATGCAGGTAGAAACTAAAAAGAAGTGGGAGTAAGGCATGAAAGAGGAAATGGATTCCTTGGTAAATAACTAGACTTGAGACTTGGTTTCGTTGCCTACAAGAAAACGAGCATCGCAGAATAAATGGGTTTACATGTTGAAAGAAGAAGATGGAGGCAAAAACCGGTACAAGGCTAGACTTGTTGTAAAGGGGTTTGTATACAAGAAAGGTATATATTTTGATGAAATATTTTATCCTGTTGTTAAAATGACTTCAATTAGGACTATTTTAAGTCTTGTAATAGTAGAAGATTTGCATCTTGAACAGTTAGATGTAAAAACAATTTTTCTCCATGGAGATTTGGATGAAGAGATTTATATGCAACAACCACATGGGTATGATGTCAAAGGGAAGGAAAATGTGGTATGCAAGTTGAAGAAGAGATTTTATGGCCTAAAGCAATCTCCAAGGCATTGGTATTTTAAGTTTGACATGTTTATGATAGAACAAAGTTATAGTAGATGTCATTCTGATCATTGTGTTTATTTTAAAAGGATAGAAAATGGAAGCTATATTATCTTTCTATTGTATGTATATGACATGATTGTTGCATGGTCTAATATGCATGATACAAATGCGCTAAAGAATAAATCAACTAATTCATTTTTGATGAAGGATTTGGGTGCTGCAAAGAAAATCCTTGGTATGAGAATAATAAGAGACATGAAAAGTCACAAATTGACATTATCTTAGGGTGAGTACATAGAGAAGGTGTTGGAGAGGTTTAGAATGCAGAATGAAAAACTAATTAGTACACCTTTGCCCGACCATTTCAAATTAACTAAGGAAATGTGTCCCAAGACACATGAGGAGATATAATACATGACCATGGTCCCTTATTCATCAACAATTGGCAACTTGATGTATGCGATGGTTTGCAAAAGACTAGATATTGCACATGCAGTGGGAGTTGTGAGCAGGTATATAAAAAATCCAGGTAAAGAGCATTAGGAGGCATTAAAGTGGATTCTCATGTATTTGAGATGTACTTCTACTCGTGCATTATGTTTTGAAGGTTCATACACTGTTCTACAGGGATATGTTGATTCATATATGGCAGGTGATAAATATAATAGGAGGAGCACCATAGGGTATATTTTTACTATAGGGGGAACAACAATAAGTTGGATTTCAAAACTACAAAAAGTTGTTGCACTTTCAATAACGTAAGCATAGTATGTTGCTGCTACAGAGGCTAGTAAATAAATTATTTAGTTACAGAGGTTTATGGAGGAATTGTGAGATAAGAAGGAGAATAACATGTTGTACTGTGACAACGAGAGTGCCATTCATCTTGAAAAGAACTCAACCTTCCATTCAAATACTAAGCATATACAAATCAGGTACCATTTCATACTATCCGTCTTGGAAGATGGACATTTGAAGTTGGAAAAGATACATACTAGCTAGAATCCTGCAGACATGTTAACAAAGGGAGTAACCAGGGAGAAATTGAGTTTCTGCTAAGTTTCAGTTGGCATTCAAGCATGAAGGTGAAGATGATAAATTTTCCAGGTCCAAGGTGGATCATAGTCCAACAAGTACAACAAAAATGGAGTTGTTGTGATCAGTCTCCAAGTGGGAGATTGTTGGTTGTGGATCCTGATTATCTTCTTGATTTAGAGGTCTTTTTTTTCAATCGTGTTTATACCCCATGAAGACTGTACACCCCATAATACTATACACCCCTCCACGTGAGGGGGGGGGGGTTACCCCCTTGCGGGGTCCGGGGGCCAGCGAAGGTTAGAGGGCAGCGCCCTTGATGGGGGTTTGGGGCCGATGCCCTTGAAGGAAAAAATGCCTTGTAAATGTATATTGTAATTTCATAGTAAATATGGACCGTTAATTATAGGGTGGCATATCTGATGGTAGAGATTATGTTAAGGTTTTTTTTCCCTAGAAGGCAACCCTGTTTTATGAAGTATTTGTATCGTGGCTGTGTATCAATGTGATTATTGTATTTTGAGAGAGGATACCGTGGGAGAAAGAAGAGGAAGTTATAACATGTGTGTTGTAGGTTGTACCCATTCATTTTGCTGGATAATAAAAAGGAAGGACCTGACAATTTCTCTAGTGGATGTAGCCCACACTGGGTGAACCACACATATCTGTATTGTGTATCTTTTGTGTTTTATTTCCACATTTGTTTTATTTTATTGCACCACAATTCTATTTTTTTAACACTTGGCCACTCATGAGGATTAACTAAGGAGTGTGGAATAAGATGATAACCTTATTACTCAATAACTGTTATTCTCTCAACAAAAGACAACAAAGATGAGTTAACAATGTCTCCATTGTTGTGCCATTTTCCCACTAATAAAAGTTGGATACTTGAAGGGCATGTGAATCATGACACCCTTAGAAATACAATAAGGTAATTCTTGAAGGGCATGAGATACATGACACCCTTGATATCATTTATGAATAGTTAAATGATTATATTAAAAAGAATGTTAAATCAAAATTGTAAAAACAAATCAACTTTAAATTGCATTTTATCATATGAGAAAACAATCATATAGTATGCATTATATGCATTATACTTAGAAAAGAAAGATTAAATTAAAATGATAATAACATAGATGAATATTTGGAATGATATAGTATATCATAATATGAGAGAAGATCTAATTAAATTAAAATGGTTAAGAAGAATAGATTAATTTAAGAGAGTGTGTTTGAAATGAAATTAAGTTAATTTTCAATTAGCAAAAACTAATTACTAATGAACCTTAAGTCATTGAGAGGAAATAGAAACATGAATTAAAATTAAAATTGAAGAGTGAGAATAGAAAAACAGATAAAGGGAAGTTAAAATGAACTAATAAATAACTAAAGTAGTAACTTTATAGATAACCACTGAAATATTAAGTCATGAGAAGATCAAGGGAACACCTAGGAATGAAAATAAGAAATTTGAGAGTTGGGCGAGTAAAATTTATTATTTTATAATTTTAAATCAGTAATTACATGTGCACTTGTGCATATGAGTGACACAAGGATGAATGAATATTAGGTAAATAGTAATTAAGTAAAATATATTTTTGCATGGATTTGACAAGTGACATTGGCCACAAAAACTACAAAAGCAGAACTTGGGCTACAAGGAAAGTACTTTTATGCACTAGATGAATATCAATAATGCCAAAATAACTTTTCATTGATATTTGTTGAGAGTTTAGTCTATTGAAATTTGTTGAAAACTAAGGATTCTTCTCAAGATTGATCATTTCTTTCTTCAATCATATTGCTAGCAAAGTACTATTTCATACAACTCCATTATGGCTAAAAGCCCTTGGGGAAGGAGAGTACTGAAATGATTTGGTAGAGAGGTCAACTGGTAGATCATCAAGTGATCAAAGAGTTGACACAATGCTAAAAATTGGAGCTCACCATTCACGTTTGGCAAGATTAAAATGTATGGTAACTCTTATTATTTAAGTAATTATTGTTTTTTGAATTACTATATTTGCAATTTAGAAATTTTGGATAGTCTTCACATGAGAAGATTATATAAATTCTAGATTTAATAAAATACAAAGTTCTTATTTGTTATCTTTTTATATATTCATTACACTGTATAATGAAACCGAACTTTATTATCACATATAAAAAAAATATTATAGTACATTTGTAGTATGAATTCAAGTAATGATATACCTCTATTTTCAAGATTCCAAAATTTAATCATGTATGTATTTAAGTTCTATTTTTCCCAAATACTAAACTGCTACTGTTGGTAATAGTCGTCGTATGCTAACTGTTGAATATTTGTATAAACTCATTCTCCTCGCATCATGGACTACCATTTATACTATTGTTGTGTTGTGCAAATATTGGCTCAGTTTTTCTTTCTAATACTGTAAATGAATGATAACACACCTTTTTTGGTCAATTCCTTGTGATTGTTGTTGAAGTCCTTGTGATTGTTGTTGAAGGATAATATTATTGATTTGTTTTTTTTTCAATATTGATTTGTTTTTTTTGAAGGATAGTATTATTGATTTGGTTTTTTCTCAATATTGATTTTTTTTTTTAATAAAGTAAATTTGTATTTTAATTTGTAATTTCTTAAAATTATGATAATCCATGTATATATTAAAAATATTATTGTAAAATTAATTCGTAGTAATTGTTGTTGAAGGACATCATCATTATCATTATATTATTATTATTATTGTTATTATTATTATTATTATTATTTCTAATTTGAAAATAAGTTTTTATTTTACTTTGTAATTCCTTAAAATCATGATAACAAATGTGATGTGAGTTTTAAAAGAACTTTCATATATTTTGAAATAGAATAATATATATGGAATTTCAATATTAGTGAGTTACATTTTTATAATTCTTTATTATTGATACACATGTCATAGGAATATTTAACGACATGGATGAGATTATAATTAAACAAAATCTTTGTTATCCCTATATATTTATTAGGCACGACACATTTAGGGTCATAGGTTTGAGATTTGTAAACATATTTGGTCATAGGTTTGAGATTTGTAAATAAATCTTGTACATTTGACAAATATATGTGTAAACATATATAGCCATAGACCTAAAGTTAATTGGAAATTCTCTTTTATTGATATAAGTTCATATTCATAATTAAACAAAATCTTTGTTACATGAACATATATTCATTAGGCACATTTGACCATAGGCTTACATTTGTAAATAAATCTTTTCCATTTGACAAATATATATGGAAGTATATATATATCCATGGACTTAAAGTTAATTGGACTTAAAGTTAATTGGAAGTTCTCTTCTATTGATATAAGTTCCCATATGACAAACATACTTGACTATAGGTGCAAACTTTGTATGATATCCCAAGAGATTATGTATAAAACAAATATTTGCTATCATTATATCACTATATGCATTATGTAGGCAATAAACATAAGTTTCGAATAAAAAATTATTTATATTTTTATTGGATGATGATATATAATTTTTAGTTTTAAATCCTATGTTTATAGACAAATCATTAATGGGTAGTTAGAATCTGATTCTATACAATCCAAGATGAATACTTTACACTTAAACTCCTAACATATTTATAGATAAATAAGAGACTATCCAAAATCACACCACAATATGTTTATTAGGTTCATATTTTTTTTATTATATGTAGTTTTGTGTTATACTGATGATATAAGTCACCATTCTGAAGACACACAATTTAATTTGAAATTGGGATATGAGACACTAAATACCAACAATGACCACAAATCAAATCAAAGGCATGATCATGAACTGAACTTATTTGTCTTTTAACTTTGTATAGCTATGCGATCTGGGCATACATTTGTTAGGTAATACAAGTCAGATATGGTACAACAAATTCATTCCTACGTTTAACCTTATGTTTCACAATAAATGACGTGTCTCTTGATTTTAAACATTATTTTAATATCAAACAATTGTTGTTGATGGTATTAATAATATCTATAGAACGCGAAAAGCAAAAAAGAGGGTCAATTCCCATTGAATGCATAATAAGCAACTAACACAACATTCAATGATCTAATAGTTAAAGTATAGAATTTAGTACACATGCACATAATTGTTTTAGGATAGATTTGCATATAGACTTGAATTATCAATCCAAAAAAAACTTAGTCCAAGTCTAACATTGAAAATTAATGCATTAAACTTGTTGATATTATGATATTTCAGTTCTTATCATTAAGAATGAGTATCATAATTATTGTTGTATAATAAAATAATTTGAGTTCTTATGATTAAGAATGAGTATCATAATTATTGTTGTATAATAAAATAAGTGTGTTATGTTGTTAATTAGTTATAATATCATTATAATCCGAAGTAATAATATTGTAATTATTATTAATTTGAAGGTTAAATTATTATTGTTGATTTAATATTATTATTGTTGATTTTATTATTATTAAAAATACATTATTATTATTATTGTTTATATAAATTAACTAATAATAATTAATAATACTATTAAAATTGATAAAAATTGATAAGTTATATAGACATTATTTATAACTTTAAATTAATTGTTTTGAAAAATAATATAAACTTAAATGTGCATATAGAACAACCTATACATTTAAGATATAGCATAAAAACAATTGTGATAATAAGTGTTTGCTTAATTTAGTTTATTCATACAATGTGTATGATGTGAATCAAATCATATTAATTAATATATATGTTGGTGTTTGACATAATTCACTAGATACACCATTCAATTTATACTATATTCATAAAATTTTTTCTTGCTTTTAGGTGAAGTTATATATATACTTATAGTTGTTGTGACGACAATTCCATATGTAAAAGCACATGTAAAAGTTAAGCAAGTTACATATCTACTGATAGTAAAACTACTAGTCACATATATTAATTCTCTACAAAATATTAACACTTGGATAATTGCATTTTTACTTCCTTAAGGATGGAATAAACAAATGATATATGTAATTTAGCATATGAATATTTCAATTACCAAACATAAGGTGATGTCCAATTATCATACATTGTAGTTATTTTTTTTATTTAACAACTTACAAAAATTAAATACCTTATTATAATTAAATAGAATTTTATTTTTTATTATGAATTTTTATTATCATTCATAAACCTATAATATTTTACTTAATTTTTTAGCTTTAAATAATTTAAATTAAAAAATTAAATAGAATTTTATTTTTTATTATGAATTTTTATTACCATTCATAAACCTATAATATTTTACCTAATTTTTTAGCTTTAAATAATTTAAATAAAAAAAATTAAAAATCAATTTCAAATTATATATATATATATATATATA
>ML801768.1:114264-150932 GCA_009831015.1 Picea engelmannii
GGTGGAGCGTGGTTGGCCCACTGGTTTGTAGAGGCACTTTAATGTGTGTTAGATGTTCATTCCCCTTTTGGATTTAATTTGTACCTGTTTCAAACAACATACTAAATCTTGATTAGCTAAGGTTTCTATCACCTTATTGAGCTAAACTTGGAATATATATGTGTTGTATATCTATAGGCCAAATCTGCTATAGTTGTTGAAGTATTTAAATTTGTCTTTTTTCGCCCCTTGTTCTAACAGAGTATTGGGATATTGAATTTAACATGGTTTGGAATTTTCAAATGTCTTGGCATGAGAGATTATGAGCTTTATATCTGGAGTCCAAATCTGTTATGGTTGTTTCGAATTGCTACAATTTTCATTCTATGAATTTGCTCTTCTGCTCAATGTATATATACAGAACACTTGCATGCTACGTGTGAATTTGTTGTGCTAGCCAAAGGATACAAATCAATACCTGCAATGACTTCAAGTTGTATTATTGATGATATAATTTTTTGCTAAATGTCAAACAAATTGTCAGAGGTTTCAATGAAAGCTCTGGAATTTCTGTTGCTCAGCTATCTCATTGGTATATAGGATCTTGTATTGGATAGCACTTGTTTTGACATACCCAAGAAAGTACAGTATTATTTTGATCCTATCTAAAAACATGGACTTACTCTCTAGTATATTTTTGCAGTCTTATTACGCATGATTGCACTTGAGATTTTGGACTTTAGCTCAACAATTGCGAGTTCATGTGATAACACACCTGAGACATATCCTAGTGATCCTAAACCTCATTAGACAAGGCCCCCTTTGGAAGTTATTCCTCCTTCTCAACCAACCTTGCCTAAGACCGATGATATAGATTTAAATATTGATATGGCTAGTATCTTAGCAAAGGTTAATGTACCTGTCCCTCTCAGTATTGATATTGTATTTTTTTTTTTAAATACCTACAACACAGTCATTATTGTGACATCTTGGAGTGTCACTCCCATAGAAACCATATCGGAGATGATACCTCTTAACGTCTCTCTTGCCACGTTCTAGACGTCTCTCTTGCCACCTTCAAGACGTCGGTCTTGCCACGTTCAAGACGTCTCTCTTGCCACATTCCAGACATCTCTCTTTGCCACGTTTAAGACGTCTCTCTTTCCACGTTCAAGACGTCGATCTTTCCACATTCAAGACGTCTCTCTTGCCACGTTCCAGATGTCTCTCTTGCCATGTTTAAGACGTCTCTCTTGCCACGTTCAAGACGTCGGTATTACCACGTTCTAGACGTCTCTCTTGCCACGTTCAAGACATCGGTATTTCCATGTTCAAGACGTCGGTCTTGCCACGTTCAAGATGTCGGTCTTGCCACCTTCAAGACGTCGCAATAACGACGAAATATATGTCGTCGGAAAAGAGACTTCATGTGAAACGATGTTTGAGGGGGTCCATTTTTTGTCGTTCTCCCAACAATATAAAGTGGAAATTGCATCGAACGCGCCATCGGAATTTGACCCAAATGTACTAGTGATAGGACTCATGGGGAGATTTCAATCCACACCTAAAGAAACTCACTTAAAAGCAATAAAGAGAATATTCATATATCTTAAAGTCACCTTAGATCTTGGATTATGGTATCCAAAAGATAAATACTTCAATATAACTACATACACTGATGCAAATTGGGATGGTAGTATAGATGATAGGAAAAGCACCAGCGGAGGAGAATTTTTTTTAGGAAAATTTCTGGTAGCATGGCTAAGTAAGAAACAAACATCCATATCACTATCCACATCAGAGTCATAATACATTTCTATTGCATCTTGCTGCACACAAGTTCTTTGGATGGAACAAACATTAGAATATTTACAAATAAGATATGATCATCCAATTACTATTAATTGTGATAACACTAGTGCCATGAGTATCTCTAAAAATCCAGTAATGCATTCTAAAACCAAACACATTCCAATCAAATACCATTTCTTAATAGATCAAGTTACTCAAAGAGTAGTTAATATAGTGTATGTGGACGCCAAAGAACAAATTGCAGACATATTCACAAAACCTTTTCCCTGAAGTACCTTTGAAAATCTTCGACAAAAATTGGGAGCAATTCACATACCTCATTAAAACCACAAAAGTTACATCAGAATAAAAGGGGCACATATTCAAAGGGAGCATCACCATAGGGGGAGAGAAGAAATATCCTCTCTGTCATTGCTGTCAAAGGTGGAGGAAATTGATAAGCAACAAAAATAAAAATATTTCAAAGAAAAGGTTGCCATCAATTCCAAAGAGGGAGAATGTTGGACAAAATGGTATGATATTGTCATTGATGTCAACATGGTGCAAAATAATCTAGTATAAAACCAAATATTAGAAGGAAGAATGTTAATCAAAGATTAGAAGAGATGGCGCATTTGAAATAACACAAGAGACATAGTTTTGTAAGTAAATAAATCCTTTTGTAAAGGATCAAGTTACATGAACTGTTCATTCTTTGTTCAGGACAATCCAAGATCATTAGGTCGAGGTAAAGTCAGAGGTTGGGAAGGATTAAATCTCAACCATCAGATATGAAGCAGTAACATTATGGACCGTTGGATCAATTAGCAGATAAATAACTTTGGCACTTCGCCATTTCACCACTTCAGCGATTACTGGAGACAATAAAGAATCCACAAAGCCCTGAAGTCGTGAACTCCCGTTGACCGTCAGATCAGAGGAAGACTAGGTAAATACTGTCAATCGTTGATCTAGAATGCATATTGAAACCGTTAGATTGCACTAAAAGGAAGAAGGTGATCAACTCCGACATTGACCTACTTCGACGATAAGAAGCTCAAATAAACCAAGAAATCCCGAACTCAGGAGCTCCAGAGTTAATATAAGCCGTCGATCAATACAAGAAAATATCTATGATGATATATCTATTAAGTACTTTGATAATGATCGAAGGATGGTATAAAAGTACCAAAAATATTGAAGCCATGAAGTGTAAATCCATGATCCAGGAGGGAGACATGTTGCAGAAGGAAAATATGACACATGGCCTAATCAACTAGTGACAAGTGTCAAGGTATAGTTGGCACATTAGGTATACGAAAGTCATGAATCAAGGTGACATGTTGCAACCACTCAGCCATTTCCACGTCACTCTGGTACTACATCCTCCAGGGATATCCAACTTCTCCTACCAACTAAAATATCTAAAGCACTGAAGGTCGAAGTCACGAATTAAAGTTTGGTTGTTGATATAAGATCCTACATAATATTTCTTGTTTGTCCGATAAAGTAAAATGGAAGGATAGAGTAAGCGTGAATCACAAAGTAATGCTAACCATTGATCTACTTCGGGAGAATTCTCTACCATTGATAGAGCATAGTGGAAGGATAGCGTAAGAGGAGGTGTTAACTGATAGCAAGTGGTCACCATCATTCTATGACTTATTCGGTAGGTAAACCTCTAGAGGGATTTCTCTACTCTAGAGTCCTAGAGCCACAAATAGCCAAAGTCCCGGAGTGAACGAGAACCGTTCATCTCAATTCCTAATTAAGTCCTGACTGTCGATTTGTTTGAAGCCTCTAGATTATCCAAGATCGTCCATCTAACGAAATATTAAATATTGACCGTCTGATCTACTAGTGAATACAATATACACACTTTGATGAAATGTACTCCGAGAGCATTGAATGAATGCAAATGCCAGAAGTCCCGAAGGACAAAGTACCAGAGAACCTGGTTCCAACACTGGTCACATGATAAGGTAAAGAAGCTAAAGGGGATAGAAGTAAATAATCCCTCAAACATTTGAATATGGTCCCATGTAGAAGAATAGGGGCGAAATAAGAAAGCGCTAATAAAACAATGCTTCGAATGGATAAGCTCGTGGTTTTGAGCTCATAGTCACACGAATTTTGGTTGAAGGGAGTTCCTATTTATTAATACTCGAATTCACAAAAAAATGAGATCTGTAGACTAATGAACCGATACACATTCATGATTAAAGAATATTTAAATCATGAGCATTATGAATAAAGAATAAAAAGGAAAAATGATATTATCTAAAGTTTAATATTATCATTTAAAAGAATAGGTGTAATGGTTCAAAGTTCAAATAAATGGACACAATGATTCAAATCTCACACCAGTTGGAAGACTATATAAACAAGAAATAACGGGGAGAAGAAAGTGTCTCTGTAGTCCAGATCATAAGCAGAAGCAGAGTACAAGAAGAAAAGATGAATATAATTATGCAGTGAGGGTGGAAGGGAGGAACAAGGAAGGATTCATATCCTTTAGTAAGTAAAGTGTGAAAAAACGTGAGTTGGTGCTTCCTAGGGTTGGTTCCCTAAAGACAAGGGATTTTGTGCTTCCTAGGGTTGGTGCCATAAAAAAAGGGAATTGGTGCTTCCTAGGGTTGGTGCCCTGAAGAATGGGATTTGTGTCTCCAAGAGTCAATTCTCTAAAGAGGATTGGTGTCCTTCACAAAGACAAGATTATTCTTTATAAACTTTGTAATTCTTGTTGAAGTTACTTATATAATTGATTGTTTAAATACAAAGTCCATTATTGATCAATAGTGATGATAATTAGAATAAAAAATTAATTACTAATTGTTTAAAAAGGTAATACTGATTCAACCCCCCCTCTCAATATTTCCAACAATTAGTATAAGAGAAAGTACCTTCAACACAATCTAATAACTGGAAGGTAGAACCTAAAAGAAGTGGATCAACAAGAGGGAATGTCTTCCAACAAAGAACCATTGCTTAACGAAGGTCGTTATGCTTTCTGGAAAATAAGAATGAAAATCTATGTGTTGGCTCTTGGTTTTGATGTTTGACAATATGTAGTAGATGGTTACACTCCACCAACTACTCCACCCACAAATACTGTAGGAAAGAAGATTTGCAATGACAACTCAAGAGGAGTCAATTCCATTCTAGGAGGATTACCAAATCGTATATTTGTGAAGATAATGCATTGCAAGTCAGCTAAAGAGATATGGGACAAACTGGAGGTTATATATGAAGGATATATCAAAGTCAAGGAAGCCAAACTACAAATGTACAGAGCTTAGTTTGAAAATTTGAAGATGAAAGAAGAAGAGAACATTGCTTAATACCTTCATAGGGTAGATGAGGTAGTTAACTCAATCAGAGTAGCAAGAGAAGAACTTGCAGACAAACCTATTGTACAAAATATCTTAAGGTCATTGTCTATGAAGTATAATGCCAAAAATTCCACAATTGAAGATAGACTAGAACTTGAAAAACTCATAGTAGATCATCTCCATGGAATTCTTACAGCATATGAGATGAGAATAGGGAGCGAAAAAACATCAAAATAAGAAACAACCTTTAAGGCATCTAAAGAAAAGAAGAAACAAGAACATATGTCTATTGAAGATCAATTAGACATATCAAAAGCAGAAGATGCCAACTTTATAAAGAAACTCCATAAATGATTTGGAAAATATAAAGGAAAGTTATGCTTCAAATGTTTCAATTGTGGTAGAATCAAACACTTTTCTAACAAATGTCCCTATCCCAAGTTGGAGGATAACGATGATGAAGAATCCCACAACTAAAAACACCAATACAAGAAGAAATTTTATAAGACAAAGAAAAACTTCTACTCCAAAGCAGACATCATCTCTTTAGACATAAGTGAAGATGAAGATTCAAAGCTTCTATTTATGGAATGAACACTCAAAATAATAATATAGATAATGAAGAAAACTCTGAAAGTGAAGGTGAAGTAGATCTAGAAGCTGAACTGATTAGTTCTTTGGAGGAACTAAGAAATTATAAAAAGAAGAACAAGCTACTTAGGGAACAACTTAAATAATTTGAAGAATCACATCAATAAAGAGAAATGGATGCATCTAGAACCATCAAAGAATCATAGAAGATCATTAGTGATTTGAAGTCCCAGCTCTTGGAAGCTAAAAGAATTGAAGAAGTCATTTTAAAACAACTCAATGATAGAGAACAAGTATGTGAGAAGCTAGAAGATGAGATTGAGCTGCTAAAAGGTGAAATTGAGAAGGAAAAGAAGGGATCAAAATTTGAAAATAGTTCAAATATATTGGATGAAATTATCTGTAGTCATAGGTCACCAAATAACAAGATTGGTTTGGGATACACCCAAGACTCAACTTCTACATCAAAAGGATCTTTCAAAAGACCAATCGATTATGAATATACACTTAAAATCCCCTTAAGAAGAGAAGATAATAAGGCAAGGATGATCCCAATGGAGACTGTCTGAAATAAACATAAATCAACATCCCCTACTAAATAAAAATATGAAAAGAAGAATACAATCACCAGAAGAAATCCATCTAACATATATCAATATATCTTCCTTGGATATTGTTATTCCTGCAATAATTTTGGACACAAAGCAGTACATTGTAAAGACTATAGAAGGCACAATCCAAAAAATGTCCAAAGAAGTCAGAAGTTCAATACATATAAAAGAAACTATAATTCATTCTCTCCATTACATGATTACAATATGAAATGCCTCAAATGTAATAACTATGGACATGAATCTAGTGAATGTATATTTTCAAAGTATGTCAAAGAGATAAATATTCCCAACAATAAAAAAGTATGGAAGACAAAGCAAGTAGAGAAAATAGAGTGTAAAGTAAGCCTATATGCCAAAAAAAAAGGATGTCAATGGTATATAGACAGTGGATGTTCTAAACACATGATTGGAGATCAAAGAAAATTTCTCACGTTAACGAAGAAAGAAAAAGGAAAAGTCACATTTGGAGATAATGTGTCAGCCAAGATACTTGGAAAAGGGACTGTTAGCCTAGGGAATAACAAGGTCAAAGAATAAAATGTACTTTTAGTAGAAAATATTAATCCTAATCTCCTAAGTGTAAGTCAAACATGCGATCAAGGTCACATACTTACCTTTGATTCTCATAAGTGTGAGATAAGAAAAGAAGATACAGGGAAGATAGTGGTAGTTGATCCAAGAACATCCAACAATGTGTACATCCTTGGAATGGAAGGAGAAGAAAAATGTTGTTTAGGTCAAGAAGATGAAAGTTGGCTATGACATAGAAGGTTGGGACATATAAGCTTTGAAAACTTAATCAAATCCAATAAGAAGGAGTCAATAAGGGATCTGCCAAAGATTATAAAGCCTTCAAATCCTATTTGTAAACATTGTCAAATAGGGAAGCAAACAAAAGTTAGTTTCAAAACAAAAGAGCATTCGACAACAAAACCATTAGAAATTATTCACATAGATATATGTGGACCTACCCGAACTAAAATTATTTATGGTGAACACTATTTTTGTTAAGTTTTGAGCTATTATTAGTTTTCTTTTCAATTTACTAGATAAAAATAACATAGGTAGGATCACTCAGAGAAACACAATCACAAGATACACAACATTTATCCTGGGAAACCCTCATGGGGGAGAAAACCCAACAAAAAATTCCTTAATATAGACAGCCAATACAATGCCAAGAAAATAAACCAAAACACTCGAGAATATCCAACATTGAGCAATGCACCTCTCTCTTCCTTCTTCTCCCAACTGCAGCTACCAAACTTGCACACTTGATGAGCGAATGAGTGAGTGAGTTAATGAGGTGTTGGATTCCTTTATTTTTACAAATTGGCAGGTGTTGGAAAGGTGTCTCTTCACTGGGCAGGGCCAACTTGTCTTCTTAGTGGTTAAAACCACCTTAATTATCCCGGGGGATGACTTCTCAATTTGCACAATATATTTAGGGTTTGACCAATCCACAAAAGGGGATTTTGTCAATTACAATGCCCGACATGATCAATACAAAAAAGGGGATTGATCTAATGAATAATAACTCAATAATCATTAGAATACTCTTTGCAGTTACAATATTTCAACACTCCACTTTAACAAGAAGGGTATTCTACAACATCATCATGAGAGAGAGAGGGAAACAACATCAACAACATCTGGAACACTAAATGGCATATCTATAAATCATCATAATTGTTTCTCATCATCAATATCATCATCCACAACAAGGAGCTGGAATGACATCATATTCATCTACATCAACATGGATTAGTATAACACTAATACATAATCATCATCAATAACAACACAAGGCTGATACAACATAAACAACAAAACATCATAGCATGAAGGCTGGAGCATCATCAACATCAACACTAAGTTGGAAATCTTGAGCACAAGGCTGACAACACATCAACATCAACACAAAGCTGGAAATCTTTAGCACAAGGATGGCATCACATCAACATCAACACGAAGATGGAAATCTTCAACACAAAGCTAGCATCACATCAACATCATCACGAAGCTGGAAATCTTCAGCTCAAGGATGGTATCACATCAACATCATAGGCAACAAAACGAGGCAGGTGCAACAACATTTTGTGGTACTCTGATAGTCCCTAAGGAGCTGCCCAGGAATCATAAGATTCTCTAGGATATAAAATCCTAACGGAGCTACCACATGGTACTCTAATAGTCCGTCCTTATAGGAAATTCAGGATCTGCCCAGGAATCATATAATTCCCTAAGATTATAAAATTTTTAACGGATCTACCACTATTGACCAAAGCTATCATATACATGCACAAGTACTTTGACAACCCATCCTTACGGACCTTTGGGATCTATCCAGAGATGATCGGTCCCCTAGGATATAAAATCGTAATTGAGCTACCCACTATTGGTCAAGATACCATAATATCATCAACACTACTCCCCCTTTAGAGGGAGGTCCTTTTGGAATATACCAAACTTGTCTCAAAATTATTTAAACTTTACATGAGACAGAGGCTTGGTCTGCAACCTACTCATCTGAGCCAACATATTGGAGCTTTAAATATCCCCTCTGCATAATATCATGAATGAAGCGATACTGGATCTCTATGTTCTTCGACTCATCATGGAACACATCATATTTATACAACTCTGGTTATCACATAGGATCACGATGGCTTCCATCTCCAGGTAAAATAGATTTGTCAACAATATTTGAGGCCATATGGCTTCACAACTGGTGGAACATGCTGCAATATATTCCGCTTCTACCTTACTGAGAGAAATATTGGATTGCTTCCTACTCTTCCATGAGATGATGGATGACCCCAGACTGAAACAAAATCTTGAAGTGCTCTTTCTATCAGAGACACTTCCAGCTCAATCTGAATCAGTATATCCATACAATCTGAATTCATGATCTCTAGTATAACAGAGACCAAAATCCAATGATCTGTTTGTACAATGTAGCATCAACCAACTCTGGCGAAGTATCAACAAGGAGATTCAACTTTGTTTCCATGGGTGTATTCATGGAATTACACTCCAACATATCAAACCTCTTCAATGTTTCAATTGCATACTTCCCTTGGTTAAGAAATATCTTCTCTGGGCTCTGCCAGACTTCAAGACCTAAGAAATAGTTCATTAGGTCAAGGTATTTCATCTCAAATTTTATAGAAAGCTTCTTATTACAATCAATGATGAAATTTTCTTCATCTTGTTAAGAATACATCATCTACATATAGTAGCAACATCACTGGCTCATCATTCATAACCTTGAGGTAAATGTTAGAATCAACTTTACTCTTGGTAAAGCCCAAGCTCTTTAGGAAACTGTCAATTCTACCATATCAAATTCTAGGAGCTTGCTTCAACCTGTACAAATCCTTCTTCAACCTACAGACCTAAGTCTTTCTATCTTCAACTTCAAACCAAATTTTCACATTACATTGTACCAATCTGGTACACTTTCTCAACTGTAACTCAATCTGCACAATCATGTGCTAGCTCTATGT
The DNA here is from genome assembly GCA_009831015.1 of Picea engelmannii. Classification (NCBI taxonomy): domain Eukaryota; kingdom Viridiplantae; phylum Streptophyta; class Pinopsida; order Pinales; family Pinaceae; genus Picea; species Picea engelmannii. The sequence goes on from ML801768.1 coordinate 124,081, forward strand.
GCTCTTTGTAAAGCAATATCTATCTCACTGCATGAGAGTATTTCCTATCCTCTTTCTGCAACTATTCCTTCTAGAACTGGGACTCTGCACCTGTAGCTGCTCTAAAGCTAAGAATGGTTTCTCCATTCTCACTGTGACTGCTGAAACCTGAGAGTAACTCCTCTAATCCATCATGGCACCAACTTCATCTAAAACTAAGAGTGGCTCAATAACTGATACTGAATGTAGCTCTTCTTCTTTCATGGTGGTAACTCTATATTTTATTGTAGTCATGTCTCCATGACCCAAATAATGTACTGCACCAAATTCCACTCAATTTTAAATATGGGGATTGTTCCCCCTTCATCTCGTACTATGTATAAATCATGGTTGTTCTAGTTGTATTCATGAATACTAGAACTATTTCTTCAATTATTGGAGTAAGTGTCTCGTCATAGTATTCTCCCTATTGCTGGGAGAATCCTCTGGACACACATCAGACTTTGTACATTTGCAACATGCTTGATCTTTTAGACCAATCTTTGAAAGTCAATACTAAATTCTCTTCTAGTCTCACGGAAAAATCCATATCCTAGTATTTATGACTGGCTTCCTTCTCTGTCACTGAAACAAGGGAATCTTCCCAAGAGATTTCATATCTCCTAGAAGTTTCTGAAGCTACGATCTAGTCTTCTCATGGCATATGTCTCCCAGTCCTAGAGGTTGTCTCTTCATCTGATCCTTTTTGATACAAGGTTTACTCTTGAATTCTTTTGAGTCTACAATGACTTCATTATCTCTTATGGGGTATACTTGGTGTTGAATACCAAGTCTAAATATGAAAGGTTGATTCAAACTTCAGTCGAGTTCTGCTTCCTGTCAAGGTGGATTCATTATCCTTTGAAAAAGTCTACTGTGAGTTCTTGTTCTAATGTTCAATCGTCTTTGGATCCTTCTTCTCCTTACAATCAATATTCATATGAGATACTCCAGATCTCAAAAATAGCTTCTTCTTCATCTTCTTTGGTACATGGATGTATACTGTCATGTTCACAACTTGGGTAGCTTGCTTCATGTATCATCTAATTTATTTCCTTATGTAACCTTCACTATAGCTTCGCCAAAGTTATCACTTGTGACCTGAACCAAGGTCAACAAAACAACAGACAAGAATAATACTCTTTTGATAATAGTAATAAAATGATAGCACAAATAATCTTCACAGTAGCTCCTTTAGAGCTATCACTTGTGACCTCCTTGAAACAAATATAAAAAGTAAGAAATATAATACGAAATGAGATCAACACTCTTCTAGTGTTGTGATCAAACATTCATCCATGGTAACCTGTGACCAACACAATAAGTTTCTCGTAGAAGAGATGTTAGTTGTATCTGGTAAATGATTACATTAAGCATTTATCTCAATATGCTCACATGCTACCAAGTATAATATTTTTCAAAGATTGCTACTTCAAATATAGTGTTTACTTTTAATGGTGTAGTTATCAACTTGAAACTTTGAATCTTATCAACTTAATTAATGAAACCTAGAACTTGGAGTCTTGTCCTCAAGTATGAGTGTCTTGCTTTTCTTCCAAGACTCCTTCACTCAAGATGACAGGTGATTTCTTCAATTAGTCTTCTGTACTAAGACAATATGCTATCTTGACAGAAAGATGGGTTAGAGAATAAACTCTATGATCTCAACTTTAATCAATTTAATACCTTGACTTTAATTTTAACCAAAGGTTAGTATGATCGTCATAGCTTCAACGTGCAACCTAGATCAAAATAATGTCATAAAAAATAGATGCATATCAGAATAATCAAACCTAGGTTGCATTATTCGTCTGAATGTGTTGGATCTTGAGATCCTTCTAGATCTATGGCAAGAGATCCCTTCTCCTGAAAATACCCTTTAAATATTAAAAATTTAAACATATGTGAATACATACCTCTGATAGTATTTGCAAGTAGTGGCACCATCTGGTAGCAATGATAATAATTACCAACTCTTAAAAAATTCAAGAGTGACTACAACTGATAGTTCAAATGATACTGCAACTGCAATTGGTACTACAACTGATTCTGAAACTGCAACTGGAACTGCAACTGCAACTTAGTGTTTTATGAGGAAACCCTAATTTTTCAAACTTCAAATTTTGAAATTCTGATCGAGGGACTAGATGCACTGGGCTGAGGCGAGTTTGCTGGAGCTGTTAGATTTTAAAAATTTCAAGTTCCCCCCCTTGAAAATTGACCTGCGGAAATATGGACTGGTACTTCTGGTATTGGTTCTGGTTTCCTAGTTTTCTAGTACTTCTGATTTTTTGGTTTTTTGGTACCAGTCAAAACTAGGGTTTGAATTTCTGGAGTATCTGACCACTGGAAATGTGCGCTCAAGGTGCCAAAGAGTTCTCTAGGCTAGGGCGCACTTTTCTAGACGGTTTTTAGGCAAAAAATCCTCTAAAAGAATCCCTAATATTCTTGTATGACAACAATGACGTTTTTCTTTATCTAGTGAAAGATGTTATCTTCTATTTAGATCTGATACCATGTTAAGTTTTGAGATATTATTAGATTTATTTTCAATGTACTAGATAACAATAACATATTTAGGATCACTGAGAGAGACAAAATCACAAGATACACAACATTTATCTTGGGAAACCCTCATGGGGGAGAAAACCCAACAAAAACTTCCTTAATATAGATAGCCAATACAATGCCAAGACAATAAACCAAAACACTAGAGAATACCCAACACTGAGCAATGCGCCTCTCTCTTCCTTATTCTCCCAACTGTAGCTACCAAACTTGCACACTTGATGAACGAATGAGTGAGTGAGTTAATGAGGTGTTGACTTACTTTATTTATACAAACTGGCAGGTGATGGAAAGGTGTCTCTTCACTGGGCAAGGCCGACTTGTCTTATTAGTGGTTAAAACCACTTTAATTAGCATGGGGTACAACTTCTCAATTTGCACAATATAGTTAGGGTTTGACCAATTCACAAAAGGGGATTTGTTCAATTACAATGCCCGACATTATCAATCCACAAAAGGGGATTGATATAATGAATAATATCTCAATAATAAATAGAATACTCTTTGTAGTTACAATATTTCAACAATTTTATGTTATCATTGATTATTACATAAGAATGACCTGGGTATACTTTCTAAATGAAAAATCAGAAGCCTTTGAGAAGTTTAAAACATACAAAGTCCTTGTAGAGATTGAAACTAATCTCAAAATTAAATGTCTGAGATCAGACAATGGAGGAGAATTCACCTCTAAATAGTTCATTCAATTCTGTGAAAATCATGGAATCAAAATAAAATTTTCATCTCCTAGGACTCCTTAACAGAATGGAGTGGTGGAAAGAAAAAACATAATAGTTCAAGAAGCTAGAAGAACCATGTTAAATGAAGCCAATATTACATAAAAATTATGGAGAGATGCAATCTACACAATAATCCACATACTTAATCGAGTTCAATTGAGACCCAACCATGACAAAATTCCTTATGAACTATGGTTTGTAGCCGACATATGTAAAACACTTTAGAATTTTTTGAAGTAAATGTTACATTAAGAATGATGAGGATAATCTAGGGAAATTTGACCCAATATTAGATGAAGGCATATTTATAGGATATTCACCTAACAAAAAGGCTTATAGATGTTATAACCTAAGGATACATAAAATGGTGGAAAGTGAAAATGTAAATATAGATGATCTAAAGTTGAGACAAGTCATACACCATAACATATCCACATATGATGATAAAAGTGATGGAAAATATCAGAATGAATAAGTTGATGAAGAACCTCAAGAAAATGAACCCCACACTGATGATGAGGATGATAAAGAAACATCCTTTCCAAAATCCCCATCAAAAAGGGTTCAGAAGAGTCATCCCAAAGGTCATATTATTTGAGATAAAAATGCAGGAGTGGAAACAAGAAGGAAACTCACATTTGACTCAGATTTTTTTTTTTATCCATGATAGAACCTAAGTTAGTTAAAGAAGCCAACAAAAGTAAAGATTGGATAAAATAAATGGATGAAGAACTAGACCAAATATAGAAGAACCAGACTTGGGAACTAGTTCCAAGACCCAAGGACAAGAATGTGCTAGGAACCAAGTGGATCTTCAAGAACAAACTAAATGAAAATGGGGAGATTATAAAGAACAAAGACATATTAGTTTGCAAAGGATATTTCCAAGTGGAAGGTATTTATTTTGAAGAGAATTTTTCTCAAGTAGAAAGACTTGAGGCCATCAAAATGTTCTTGGCATTCACATGCTTCATAAATTTCAAAATCTATCATATGGATGTTAAGTCAACATTCATTAATGGAACACTAGAAGAAGGCGTCTATGTTGAGCAACCAGAAGGATTCCTTTTAACAGAAAATCATGACTATATGTACAAGCTAAAAAAGGCACTGTATGGTCTTAAACAAGCCCCCAGAGCATGGTTCTCAAGGCTTGATCAATACTTGCAAAAACAAGGATATAAGAGAGGGACTATAGAAAATGACTTATACATCAAAATTGAGGATCAAAACATGATTATTGTGGTGGTATATGTAGCTGACATCATATTTGGAAGCAATCTTACTATACTAAGAAGAATGTTTTCAACCAAAATGCAAGAAGAATTTGAAATGCCTATGCTAGGAGAATTTTCCTTCTTCTTAGGTTTACAAGTAACTCAAACAGAAAAATGAATATTCATTTCACAAACCAAATATACCAAGGAAATGCTAAAGAAATTCCAAATGGAAGATAGTAAACCTATGAGTAATCCCATGGTCACTAGATGTAAACTAAGCCTAGAAGATGAATCGCCAAAAGTGGACCGAACAATGTACATATCTGTTGAGGTCATTTCCCACTTCCAAAAAATTCCCTTGCCTTTTCTTTTCTCCCTTTATTTTCCCCCTTCTACACTTACCTGTTTTTGCCTTTTCTTTTTTTTCCCTCTTGCTATCCCTTTCTAGTTCTAATACTTAGTCTCATTTTAGACCATGGGTTCTCGGGTTGGTGGAATTACAATTTCTCACCTCCATCTACAAATTCACATCACAAGTCTGACCGACCGCCGTGTTGTTCCATACTTAGGTGATTCTACGATCGTGGGTTCCCGGGTTGACGAGATCGAGCTTTCATGTTCCTGTGTTCTGTGATAGACACATTGCACCAAAGATTTCTACGATCTACATTTCGATCCCTAGACTCCCCAAACTTCCTAAGTGTCATTCCGCCTACATGAATCCATCTGACCGCCGCTTCGTCCCACTCTTAGCCAATTTCACGCCTCATACCATCGCGGGCTCTTGGGTTTGCGGGTTCTCGGGTTCACAAAAATCTCAATTCACATATGGCACCCATTCGTCCTCGCCACCCTCGTGCCCTTCCCAATGCACATTTACTATGATTTTAATGCTAATAACTTAGCATACGGGTTTGAAAGGATGGTCATTAATAAGTGAAAGGCTCGAGGAGATCCCCTATTAAAATGCATTAAAATAGGATTTACGAAGGATTATATCATCTCCCTCAAACGTTCATTCCTAACATAATTTGGAGCAAGGGAACGTTCTCGTCGACTTATGAAAACAACTCAACAACAATTCTATGGAGATACACTGAATATTTTTGGACACGAGGATTATAGTTTTCAGTGGTCTAAGGCATATTCCTATTATTCATCCCCTTCTACGCAAAAGAAAATAATCTGGACGTATGGAATTGCATGTGCAGGGTGTGTCCCGTAATTTTTTGATTGTAAGGAGTTGGTAACCTGATGTGCTGAGAGATACATTCCAAGCCAACAGATCATCCAGTTGCGGGACCATTCCCTTGTCTCTCTGTCACTTTAGGTTTTCAGTAAGATGTTGAGCCTTCCCGAGCCAACACTCACCTTGAAAGGTGAAGATTGCAGGGAGTTCTTAAAAAAATCATGAAAATGGATTGGACCTCTTACCTGAATTCTTAGAGAACCCAATGACCGTCCCTGAGGACATCACAAGATTGTAGGTTGGATCATTTAAAAATCCCTTCCGAGAAATTGCATGGCTTTTTACGAGGATAAGAGGACAGGAAACCATGGCCAACATCTCCCAGATGATTCTTTACATTCTATATTTTACGGTCAAAGAGCATGCCATATTTGATTGGGGTAAGTTGATTTCCATTGAAATCTGTTCCCAATTGGTGCAATACAAGAAGGATAAGAAATTCATTATGTAATTTTATTTGGTTTTCACGATAGCGCGTTGCTATCAGTTCCCAAGATTTTCTGTGTGCAAGAAGGTAAACTGTGAATTTGACCCAGTAACCTTCTGGTATCAAACATTGTGGATGCACAAGGCCTCTCATCTCTTTTATGAAGTATTTAATGATTTTGTTGCAGCTTTTAAAGAATTTTTGTTTGGAAAGAACGCTCCCCGGATGTCTAACTAGGCGAGGAAGTTATTGGATAGGAAGGGGACACTATAACAAATAGAAAATTTTAACTTTATAAGGATTTTTGGATCCAAAGAAAATAATTCCTTCCTTCCTTACCACATATCTGAAAAAATGTTTGTTGCTGAAATAACAAGGCAGTACACGTACTGGTTTCATTTTTTCCATGAAAAGAGAAAAAATCAATTTATACCTTTGCCTTGGAAAATTGGGGATTTAATATTCATAAATATGAACAATATTGCTAAATTTCTGGGGCACTTCCACAACCTCAATTTAAAATATGATGAAAAATTAAAAGGGTTCGACCCTAGTGGTATTTTTGTAGAACATCTATAATATGTCAGCTTCAATAATTCTTTCTTTAACACTATTCTGAATGAAGACGAAGACAATGCCTTAGGAACTCTCACTCGTGACACTGGCAACCTGGAGACAATACTCAACATGAATGAGTCGTACAAGCAGAGAGGAAAAGGTCTGGGTCAGAAAAGTGCCCAATCCCCAACTGTCACGCCAAAGAATACAAAATATCAGAGCAACGCTCCAATGACCTACCCAAGTAAGAAAGTAACCCACATTTCTTCAGGCAAAGGAGGAGATAAGAACCCTCCTTTCGAAAAAAATGAAAGTTCTCATAAACTTCCCTTGAGGAAGAAAAGAAAAAACATTGTGCAAGAAGAGGAGGGACCTCGAGGAAAAGGTGATATCCATAACCTCTTCCTCAAGGATATGGAACTTGAAATTGACATCGAGAAAGTGTTCCCCAACGTTGACTAGCTAGATAAAAATGCTCACTAGAACCCTCATATGGAAATAATTGAGACCGAGACCTTCGACAAAGAAGAGTCTTTTGGATTTCAGAGCGTTGTTTTTTATAGCTAATCTAAAAATTTGATTATTGAGAAAAGAGATGTAAAGAATAAGATGGGGAAATCTTGTTCACAGATTAACCTATGGAACATGCAGCCTTCCCAAATTTATCAGATACATTGAGCAACTGGAGATTCTATAGACAATTCTACTGGAGGTCTTGAAGAGGAGAATGTTAGGTTAAAGGAGTGAATCAAAGAATTGGAGGAAGATTTAATGTCCCTTCCAATGCTTGCTAGTCCTTTAGCAATGATCGGGCCTACCACACCTATGACAAAGTTAAAAGGATCGAAAAGCCTTCTCACATCAGCCCGAGGATACATGGAAAAGAATATCAAGAAAATAATGGAATTAATAACAAAGGTTTGGGAGATGTCAAAGATAATGGTCTCTTTTGGAACGAGATCACATGCTTTTCATGAATGTCTGCAAGAATATTTGAAAAACAAGGAAGTTTTCTACCTTGATGTAGTTGTACCATTTGGTGTTAAAGTTACTAATATGACATAATTGAGAAGAAGAGAGGAGGATCTCCCTTCTCCGAACCGAATAAAACAACTGAACGCATGCTAGAAGGAAAAGGTAAAAAACCTGAATAGTATTGTTCAAGCATGTAACCAGGCCATAACTAGAAGAGAGGAATTATTCAAGAAGCTAACTAAGATAGATCTGGCTAGCAACACCAATGAGGTCCAAGACCTGAAATTGATACTCAACTCATTGTTCTTAACCAAGAAATAATTTGATGAACACGTTGATATATTTAAAGGGTTGTCATTTGAAAAATTCTATGGCATTCTTGAATATGGTGAAGATGATGTGGAAAACTGGCTAGTTGATTGTTCGATTAAAAAACAAGATATTGAAGAAGCATTGCAGAACATTTCTATTGATCTAAGGGACTTGGAAGGTGAACTCTTCAATATAAAAATACGGCATGAAATCAATGTGGTTCCAATGAGGATCTACATCGAGGAGTGGTTCAAAAAGGCTGCTGACAAGCTCACCAATGAAGGGAAAATGATGGTTGAGATGGTTCCTGTAACACCGAGGAGAGCCATAAAAGGACATCAGTGAGAAAGTGGCAATATAGGAGATACCATCATAGTAATTTCATACTGATCACATTTTTCTATCTCTATCAAGCTCTTCATCTAGTTACTCCACCTCTTTAAATAGAAAGGTTTAATCGAAGACTGCTATTTTCCTTTTTTTCTTCTTTCCAGGTCCTGCTACCTTCGACCGCCCACTTCATTCTTTCTATGAGATTAATTCTTATACATATTTTCTTTATGGTTCGTGGGAGCCCCAATCCTAGTCATTATGACAAACACATTTTAATTTCATAGGATATGTATTGAACTATATATTTTTTAGAAATTCCAAGAGAACTATTTTGGGAACAATATTGACTGTACTTTGTAACCCAGTTTTTCTTAATATAAGTATTTGAGGTTGATCTATCATTATCTCCATTTGAGCTTCCCATGTACTACTTTGTCAAAGTTCTCTTATGCGCCATGTGGATCATTTTATTTTAGTTTTTATTTTCTTTAAATATATGAATGTGTGTGTTTCCTGGTCCATTCTCAGGAACTCTCTTTTTAAAAGAAAATAAAAGTATTTTCCATTTTCTGTTATATCTATTTTACTTTCTGTTGACAAACTTCTTATAAAAGTCCCACATTTGATAAATCTCGGACATAGGAGTACCACCTCTATAAAAATGCAGAAGATTCACATCGCCGTGAGGTTTTCGTTTCGGTCATGACAAATTCAAGCGTCAACAAGATCAATGGTTGGAAGTCTTCTCTATTCAACAACAACAAGACCTGACATCATGCAGACCATAGGACTCGTGGGGAGATTTAAACCCGCACCTAAATAAACTCAGTTAAAAGCAGTAAAGAGATTATTTAGATATCTTAAAGGCACCTTAGAACTTGGATTATGGTATCCAAAATATAAAGACTTCAATCTAACTTCATACACTGATCCATATTGGGCTGGTAGTATAGATGATAGGAAAACCACCCGTGGAGGAGAATTTTATTTTAGGAAAATGTCTGGTAGCATGTTTAAGTAAGAAACAAACATCCACATCACTATCCACAACAAAGGCAGAATACATTGCTGCTGCACACAAGTTATTTGGATGAAGAAAAAGTTAGAATATTTATAAATAAGATATGATCATCCCATTACTATTAATTTTCATAACACTAGTGCCATAAGTAGTTCCAAAACTCCAGTAATGTATTCTAAAACCAAACACATCTCAATCAAATACCATTTCGTAAGAGATCATGTTACTAAAAGAGTGGTTAAAATAGTGTATGTGGACACCAAAGAACAAATTGCAAACATATTCACAAAACATTTTCCCATAAGTACCTTTGAAAATCTTTGACAAAAATTGGGAGTAATTCACATACCTCATTAAAACCACAAAAGTCGCATCAGAAGAAAAGGGGCACATGGTCAGGGGGAGCATCACCACAGGGGGAGCGAAGAAAGATCCCCTCTGTCATTGCTGTCAAAGGGGGATGGAATTGATAAGAAACATAAATAAAAATATTTCAAAGAAAATGTTTCCATCAATGCCAACGGGGGAGATTGTTGGACACAATGTTATGATATTGTCATTGATGTCAACAAGGTGCAAAAGAATCCAATATAAAACCAAATCTCCAAAGGAAGAATGTTAATCGAAGCTCAGAAGAGATGGCGCATTTGAAATAACACAAGAGACAAAGTTTTGTGAGTAAATGAATCCTTTTGTAAAGGATCGAGTTACAAGAACCGTTCATTCTTTGTTTGGGACAATCCATGATCGTTAGATCGAAGTAAAGTTAGAGGTTGGGAAGGATTAAATATCAACCGTCAGATCTAAAGTAGTATCATTATGGACCGTTGGATCAAGTAGCAAATAAATAACTTTGTCAGTTCACCATTTCTCCATTTTGCCACTTCAACGATTACTGGAGACAAGAAAGAATCCACGAAGCCTCGAAGTCACAAACTCCTGCTGACCGTTGGATCAGAGGAAGAGCTGGGAAATCCTGTCAACCTTTGATTTGGAATGAATATTGAAACCCTTAGATCGTGCTAAATGAAGAAGGTGGTCAACTCTGGAATTGACATACTACGACGATAAGAAGCTCAAATAAACCAAGAAATCCTGAACTCCAGAGCGCGAGATTTAACAAAAGCCGCCAATCAAGACAATAAAATATATACGGTGATATATCTATTCGAAACTTCAAAAATGATCGAAGGATGGTATAAAAGTTCCAAAGCCAAGAATTACTGAAGCCACAAAGAGTAAATCCATGATCCAGGAGGGAGACATGTGGTAGAATACAAATATGACATGTGGCCCAATCGACTAGTGACAAGTGTCAAGGTATAGTTGGCACATTAGGTATACATAAGTCAAAAATCAAGGTGACATGTGACATCCACTCATCTAGTGCCACATTAACAATGACATCAACAATCCACGTCACTACGAGACTACATCCTTTGGGGATATCCAACTTCTCCTACCAGCTAAAATATTCGAAGCACCGAAGGCCAAAGTCACAAATTAACGTTTGGACATTGATCTAAGATCCTAAAGAATATTTCTTGACCATTCGATCAAGTACAGTGGAAGGATAGAGTAAGCGTGAATAATGAAGTAATGCTAACCGTTGATCTATTTTAGGAGCGTTCTCAACCGTTGATCAAGCATAGTGGAAGGATAACGTAAGAGGAGGTGTTAACTGACAGCAAGCAGTCACCACCATTCTATGACTTATTCAGTAGGTAAACCTTTGGAGGGATTTCTCTACTCCAGAGTCCTGGAGCCATGAATAGTCGAAGTCCCGGAGTGAACGAGAACCGTTCATCTCAACTCCTGATTAAGTCCTGACCATTGATTTGTTTGAAGCCTCTGGATAAGCCAGGATCGTCCATCTAACGAAAGATTAAATATTGACTGTATGATCTACTAGTGAATACAATATACTCACTTCAACAAAATGTACTATGTGAGGATTGAATGACTGCAAAGGCTAGAAGTCCTGAAGAACGAAGTACCGAAGAACTTGGTTATTTGGAGAAAAAAAATAGATTATAATTACGCTATTACTGATTCACTCCCCATATCAGTAATCCAACAATTGGTTTCAAAGCAGGTTCCTTAAGAAATTAGTTTAACCACTGAAAGATAGATCATGGAAAGTACCAACTTGTATAAAAATGGAATACCACATTTTGATGGACAAAAGTATGCTTTTTGGAGCATAAGGATGAAGACATATATACAAGCACAGGGATTTCAAGTTTGGAAATCAATTGTAGATGGATACACAACACCAACAGTTCCACCAAAAAATGAAAAAGCAATGAAACTCGGTGAGAATAATTCCAAAGCTACAAATGCACTTTTGAATGGTATCAATGATACGATATTCACCAAAGTTGCACATTGTAAATCCGTTAAAGAGATTTGGGACAAGCTTTGAAATATTTATGAAGGAGATACAAAAGTCAAAGAAACAAAGCTTGAAACTCACAGAGGCCAGTTCGAACAACTAAAAATGAAGGAAGATGAGAATATTTCAGCCTACTTCGTACGAGTCGATGAAACAATGAATGCAATCATAGGATTGGGAGAAGAAATCGAAGAATCTGTAATTGTTCAAAAGGTACTAAGATCTCTTCCTATGATTTTCAACCCTAAGATATCAACACTAGAATAAAGATTGGATCTAAAGTCAATAAGCATGGATGAACTGCATGTAATCCTTACAGCATATGAAATGAGAACTGAACAGGAAAATCCAGATGTAAAAGAAGAAGCCTTCAAAGAATCCAAAATATCAAAGAAAAAGAAGAAGGAACAAGAAGAATATAGTAGTAGCAGGGATGTCTTGGAAGATGATGAATAAGTGGACAACTTCGTCAAAAGACTGAACCAAAGGATCTTGTCCTGAAGAAAAGGACAATATCATTGGAAACTTGGAAGCAGAGATTGTCACACTAAGAAAGGACATTCAAAAGAAAAAGATGCAGAATAGCTCAAAAGTTATGGATGACATTATCAACAGTAAAAAATATCATCTTGACAAGTCTGGACTTGGATACAATCAGACAGAAAAGGGATCAAGCTCCAAAACAACAGAGTAAGAAACAAATCCAAAAAACTATGCAGAAACAATCAAAGGGGATAGGAAGCTATACAAGGAAGATTACATGGACACTCCTCCACCGAGAAGATTAAGATTTCAAAATCAACAATAGACAGATAGGCCTCAAGAAGAAGAAGGATTCATAAGAGCAACTCCTTTCAGAAGATATTCATGAACTCCTAGATATCAAACTATATATATATATTTTTTATGTTATGCATATAATAATTTTGGACACAAAGCTGTGAATTGCAGAGCTAACAACAGGAACAATAACAAATTTGAGAGTCATACACAAAGGGGTTATTCAATAAGACCTAGTGAAACACAAAGAAGAAGATACAATAGGTTTGAATCTTTGAGCACTAAAGTGGAATGTTACAAATGTAACATTTTTGAACACGTGGCCAAATATTGCAGAATGACAGTCCCTCCTAAAGAACCTCAATAGAATAATAACAGTCACATACAAGAACCTTAGAAAATGAATGGATAAGAAAACAAGATCAATATAGCAATGAAGAATGCACAATCGCTCTACAAGCTAAGAAAAAGAAACACGGTTGGTATGCTGACAGTGGGTGTTCAAAACACATGACAGGTGATAGAGATGAATTTCTTACACTACGAAAGAAAATAAATGGATCAGTCTCCTTCGGAAATGATAAGTCAACCAAAATCATTGGAGAAGGCGCAGTCCAAATTGGGAACAAGAATGAAAAGGCACAAATTTTCTACTGGTAGAAGATATGGAACATAATCTTCTAAGTTTGAGTCAAATGTGTGACCAAGGTCATAAAGTTACTTTCGATTCACAAAAGTGTGAGATAAGAAGAGAAGGTTCAGGGAAATTGGTTAGTACAACTGCTAGAACTTCAAACAACATATATGTGTTAAATGAAATTGGAAATGAAAAGTGTTGTCTAGGAAAGGAAGATGAAAGTTGGCTATGGCACAGAAGAATGGGTCACATGTATTTTGATAACCTTGTCAAAGTCAACAAAAGAGAAGTAGTCAGAGAAATGCCCCAGATCACGAAACCAACCAACACTTTATGCAAGCATTGTCAACAAGGAAAGCAAACAAAGACCAGGTTCAAATCAAAGGAATATTCAACAGCAAGACCATTTAAAATTGTGCATATTGATCTAGTTGGACCAACTACAACAAAGGGATTAAAAGGTGAGAGATACTTTATTTTATTAGTTGATGATTATACAAGAATGACTGCAGTTTTCTTTCTCAAGAACAAGTCAAAAGCTTTTGAAAACTTCAAGATCTACAAGGAAATGATTGAAAATGAGATGGATTCAAGAATTAAATGCTTGAGATATGATAATGGAGGAGAGTTCACTTCAAAGGAATTTATGGATTACTGCAGAAGTCATGGAATCAAAAGGAAATTCTTTGTTTCTAGGACACCTCAATATAATGGAGTTGTTGAAAGAAAGAACATGGCAGTACAGGAAATGACTCAAACAATGCTAATGGATTCCAAATTGACAGATATATTTGGACACAGGCAGTGCATACAACAGTTCACATTCAAAACAGAGTAATGCTCAGAAACAACACTGATAAAACTCCCTACGAGCTATGGAAAGGAAGACCAACAAATGTGAAGCACTTCAAAGTTTTTGGAAGCAAATGATACATCAAAAGAGAAGATGGAAGAATGGGAAAGTTTGACTCTTGTGTGGACAAATGAGTACTTGTTGGTTACTCAAGTACAAGGAAAGCATACAAGTGTTACAATCTAAGATTGAACAAATTTGTGGAAAGCATCAACGTAACAATTGATGAAACAGGAAGACCAGAATCAAAGGAAGAAGAAAACAAATCAATGGAACAACTTTTCGAAGAAGAAGCAGAAGATGAAATAGAAGAGGAAGATGAAGAGAATCTAACAGAAACATAAGAGCAAGTTCAACAAATATCTCCAAAGACACCTAGCAAATGAGTACAGAAGAATCATCCTTCAGATCAGATTATTGGAAAAAAAGATGCAGGAGTTGAGACTAGAAGAAAAGTCCGTTCACTAGAACAAATACACTTAACAGTCTTAATTACGATTGAACCAAACTGTTTTGACGAAGCCAACAAGGATGAATTTTGGAATAAGGCCATGGATGAATAATTGGATCAAATAGAGAAAAATGACACTTGGGAATTGGTTCCAAGACCAAAGGATAAGAATGCAATCGGCACAAAATGGGTTTTCATGAATAAATTAAATGAATATGGACAATTTACAAGGAACAAAGATAGATTAGTATGTAAAGGATATGAAAAGATTGAAGGAATCGACTTTGAAGAGACATTTTCCCCAGTTTCAAGAATGGAAGCAATCCGTTTTCTTTTTGCCTTTGCATGCTCCAAAAATGTTAAAGTATATCAGATGGATGTAAAATCATCTTTTCTGAATGGGGAACTTGAATAAGAAGTCTACATTGAACAACCAAAGGATTTCAATTGTCAGAGAACGCAAATTATGTGTGTAAATTAAAAAAGGCCTTGTATAGTCTAAAACAGGCTCCTAGAGCATGGTACTCTAGACTGGATAAGTATCTACAACAGCCAGGGTTCAGAAAAGGAAGTGAAGAAAACAACCTCTACATTAAGGTAAGTCAAGGTAATATTTTATTAATTGAAGTTTATGTTGATGATATTATTTTAGGTAGTGATGATGACAGGTTAAGCCATAAATTTGCAAAAGATATGCAGAATGAATTTGAAATGTCGTTACTTGGAGAACTATCCTTATTTTTGGGACTTCAGATACGTCAAAGAAACCAATGAATATTTATTTCTCAAACCAAGTATATCAGAGAAATGCTAAAGAGGTTTGGAATGGAAGATTGCGAACCAGTTATCACTCCAATGCAAACCAGTTGCAAGTTGAGCAAAGATGATGATTCGAAGTCTACATATCAGAGGAAATACATGTCAATGATTGGAAGCCTACTATATGTGACAACATCCAGACCAGATGTAATGCAGGAAGTTGGAAAAGTGGCATGATTTCAAGAATCACCAAAGAGTCACATGTGTTAGCAGTGAAGAGGATTTTCAGATATCTCAGAGGAACATAAGAGTTTGGATTGTGGTATCCAAAAGGAAAGGCTATATCACTTATTGCCTACACACATGTAGATTGGGTAGGTTGTATTGATGATCGACGAATAACCAGTGGAACAACATTCTACTTGGGTGAGTGTTTAGTATCATGACTAAGAAAGAAAAAATCATCAATATCTTTATCTACAACCGAGGCAGAGTATATTACCATAACATCAGGTTGTACATAGGTTCTTTGGATGAAACAAACTCTGATAGATATACAGGTTGAGTATGATGAGCCCATTCCAATCTATTGTGATAATACAAGTTCCATCATTATCTTGAAGAACCCGATGATACACTCCAAGACGAAGCACATTCCAATCAAGTATCACTTTCTATGGGATAAGGTTGCAGAAAAGAACATCAGAGTTGAGTATGTGGGCACAAAAGAACAAGTGGCAGACATCTTCACAAAACCACTTCCACGGGAATTCTTTGAATATCTTCGCCAGAGACTTGGAGTCATTTCTACTCCAAAATGAATGCTTTTTGAATGATTAGCTTATATGTATTAGATTTACATGAGGAAGCACCATAAGAGGACATTTTAGTCAGGGGGAGCAACCTTGGATGGAAATATACCTTTTCCATTGATGAAAAAGGGGGAGAGATTTATCAGATACAGAGGACAGAGGCAGAGGATAGAGGCATGGTTCCAGGGGGAGCATGAGTGATATGATTTTAGTATTGCATCAAAGTGTTGCCATCAATGCCAAAGGGGGAGATTGTTGATTAATGTTGGTTGTCATTGATGTCAACCCTTGAAGAAATCCATGTAGCATAAGGTTTGGGTAACAGACCCAAGTTTGTTTGATGTAAAGATGACTCATTATTGTCTTGTCATGGTTGATAAGAAGTAAAAATGAATGAACTCCAAAGTGGTCCCCTTATGGTGAAAGCACTCACAGGAAGATGCTTTGCGAAGTGAGAGAACCCATGATTATTTGAGGAATAATGAGATGAAGGACAGTGAATTTGTCAGTGAAACTATCCTAGATGGATACTACTTGTCATGCCATTTCCGGTGGTCTGTGGAACATCACATAACTCCTCACGGTTAGAGAGTTATGACCATATGAAGTTGGAGAACCCCTCATAAGTATTATAGAAGCCCCCAAGGGTCAAAGTGCTTTGCAAAAGAAATTATTTTAAATGAAGAAGCCCTAAAATAAGGAAAGTGTAAGGCTACATGAAGATATAAATAAGAGGCAAAGCTCACTCATTATACACACACTTGTACATATTGTATATCTATTTTCTTGTGTAAAGCTTCTTGTAAATACTTGTGGATACATATGAAGTGGTGAACGTCTGAGGTAGCATGAAGGGTTGACGGTGAAATTCTTGGAATTACAACAAAACCCTATTTTCTGAGGTGTACGTGGGTTTTCTGTGTACAAGGTGCGTACATGCTGAGTTATACGCGGGCTGTCTGTGTACAAGGTGTGTACATGCTGAGTTATATGCATGATGTCTATGTACAAGGTGTGTACATGTTGGTAAATCCATGGAAACTTGAAGAAATGAAGATGCAGAGGTTCTATATTCTGAGATCAAGCTCCCAGGAAGGTCTAAAGTGCTCAGATACATCAGATCCATTCATTGGTTCAAAAGGTATGTCTGATTTGTATGAATAGTTGGATTTTGATGTATGCGTGAGGAATGACAATGAAGATTTGAGGATTCTCCCTAGAGAGACTAGTGGCTTCATGGGATCTTCTGCATAAGTCATATCTACAGAAATATAGTGCTGGTATATTCATCATTGATACTTCTTGTGAGGCACATATTGTATTTCTTGGCATATGGATAAGGGTTTTTATGGTACATGGTTGAGAGCTTGTATTTGTGTAGTAGTTGATGTATTGAGAGATTGAATATTAGAAAGGGGTTGATGAATAAGATCATGTGAGGGATATTATACTTGTTCATGATTACACATACCTATATGACACATGAATAGAGAGAGACATACTTGCCTTGAGTAAAGGTTATATATGAGGATTCATGCAGAGGGTACAGTTACAGTCTGGATATAGTGATAGGTTACATATCTATGTGAAAGAAGTTACAAAGGATCAGATTTTTTCAAGAAAAAGGAAACCCTAGTTTTGAGAAGGCATACGCAGGGTGCATAATAGTTTGGTAGCATACATACACGTGATGCATAACGTATAGAGCACGTACATACATGGGCTACAACACTACAGGTCGCGTATCTATTGTATTTTTGTAGATACATGTTTAGTTCAGGTACAGTTTGATTACAGGGAGGTTGTATAGATTGGATACAGGTCAGTGGTACAGGTTGATACAGTTGTACAATAGTATATCTCACAGTGACAGGTTGATAGTGGTTCCATCATTCTACTTATAATTTAGGGCGGTTGGACATGGCAAGGATAGGTGGTTGTAGCCACCTTTCAGTTGTAGCCAGATAACATAGGGGGTTGTAGCCTCCTTCTGGTTGTAGCTAGAGAATTGGGGAGTTGGAGCTTCCCTCAGGTTGTAGCCTGAGAAACAAGGGGGTTGGAGCCTCCTTCCAGTTGCAATTGGAAAGAAAGGAAGTTGGTCCTTCCAATGAATGTAATTCTTCAAGACATATAAGAAAAAGCATTCCATGGTTTTCTCCCGATTTGGGTTTCCACGTAAAACACTGGTGTACTGTGTATGGGTGTGATTGTTCATTTCCTATTGCTCATTATTGGATAATAATTCTACATTGATATAACACTTGGATTATTTGGAGAAAAAATAAAGATTATAATTACGCTATTACTGATTCACCCCCCTCTCAGTAATCCAACAATTATTTTTCTCAAATTCAATCGTGGAATTCATACAAATGTAAAATTGGACAATAGTTGCATATAATCAAATAAATTAGAAATGATGGAAGATAAATGTTATTAAGATTATATTAGCTAGATTAGATGAAAAACCCCTAATGGGTGTGCTTCAACATTGTGAAGATCAACAAGTTGAGGGTGCTATTGACATTGTTTCAATTGGATTGTAGCAATTATAAGGGATGGTATTAGAGATCATTGAGAAGGATCAACCACCCATTGAGAAGAAGGGGCTGATTGAGGAACCTTTGGTGACTATGGGATTAGTGCATGATTCATTAGACTTTGGTGAAGGTGAAGAGTTAGAAAATGTGACTTGACAATTCATAAAGTGTTATAAGGTGGTCTGGGGTGAAGGATACTAACTTCCTTGTGTCATCATCAGGTGCTTGGATTGAAGGCATGGGTATGAAAATCTTTATAAATATTTGGATAGAGAAGAAGGTTTTTTTTTATCTTGATGGAAGTTTTTTTATCTAGTAATCTAGTATCACTTTCATGATTTCACATGATTTCTATCTTTTTTTTCCAAGTCTTAAATTTTCAATAAGAGTTTCATGTGTTTGATACTAATAAATGGAAGTAATCCTTGTTGTTTGAGTCTTACCTATGCATATATTTCCAAGTCCTAAATTTTTTATAAGAGTTTCATGTGTTTGATACTAAGAAGTGGAAGTACTTGTAAGAGGTATAGAGAATATATAAAAGAAATAGAGAACATGGAAAGTACCAAAAATATGTTATATCTCAATAAATTATCACATAGAAAACCCCGCATTAATAAATAATCACATAATAATTAATAAACATTAAACATTACCAGAATTGATGGCTATATAAACTATGTTGAAAGGAGCAATCACACTTGATCTAATGAACTGGTCGACACAGTTGGAATGGTTTCCCCCGCGTGCTCCTCTTCAACTATATGACCCTCTCTTTGTCCTGAGCTTCCCTCACTTGACGAAGAAAGACCTAAAACTAGTACATGCCAAAATCATTCAACCTCCATAAATATCTACAAAATCAATATAAGTCATATTTTTAGCGCATTATTTACTTTAAGATTGACGCAGACCCCCAAACCCTTGGGTCGAGGTCCATGCAGGATCGTTCAAACAACCTCCTCAAGCCGGATCGACTCCTTTGATTCCCTGTTGGAATATTCAATCTTTGATCCATAGGTCCTTCGTGAAACTCCACCTGCACAAGCATGCAACCAGCACGAGCTTCCACTTACACGTGGCCTCAACACGACCCCAACCTTTTCCTGAAATGGAAATTTTGGGTTTTGGGACTCTCTGTGTTCTAATGTCGAGAGTCCTTGACTCTTACCCTTTCCGATCTTCGAAATGTCGATTTGCTGAAAATGGCCTTAACAACAATTAGCCCCCTGGCTATAACCTTGGTCCATGTGACCACTCTTCATATGACCTCAGTCCTCTTTCGGATTTCTCGACGCAAATCACCCGACTTCCTATCTTCAAGACTCCCGAAAAGATGATTTCCAAAGAGTCGAAGTGCCTGTGCCCTGACTTCCTATCTCCCTTCAGGATTTCAGGCTCTCCGTTATTGAAATGCTCGATCCTCTACTCCACATGATCCTTGAAATACCGAATCCTGGTATCCCGAAATACAACTCTCCGACTTCTTCACATTTTGTGTTTTCGGAGTTTCAATCCCCGAAAACCTCTGAACCCTTGTCTTCGGAACTCTTGAAGTTCCGAACTTCGATACGCCGAAATGATGCCTACGACAAATCCTTTCGGACTTTGCGTTTCGGGCTTTCTTGAGGCAAGGTCTCCTCTGCCCCTGCTCTCTCGTACTTCTGGTATTTGAAATACCGAAGTGATGATATGGCCCATTTTCACTCCTAGGCGATATCAATGGCTGTGATCCGCTCCCAGATCAACGACCCAGATCTTTTCAGGATTTTCCTCCCTAAGATCCCGGATCACTCATCCTCAAGATTTTCAAAATACCGATGTTCGATATGCCAAAATCTTACTTCTGCCTTTGTGACCCGACAATGATCCTTCCGCGCTTTTGAAAATTCACGTTTCAGAATTCTGCGACTCCTGTTGCACTAAGCCTTCGCTGACCTTTATACTTCCGGTACTCGAAGTACCAAAGTACCCTCCTATTGCCACGTGTCCTCTCCCTGGATGATTCCGATCCTCTTTTGGATTTCGGGACTCCATGATCCCTGTGGCACAATTCCTTTGTCTTCTCAAATCCCCGGTGTCCAAAAACCCGGTGGACTCCCTGATATCCGCCACGTGTCCTCTTACGAAGGGACTGTCCAGATTGTTTTCGGGACTTCGCTATTGAAGAAGTCGAAAGACTCCCCTCTATGTTTCCCGGTGTCCGAATCCATGAAATGGGTGATCTCACGACATGTGTCCTCCTCTAAACGGATGGCTTATATATTTTCACTTATTTCGGGGCTATTGCTATGGAGTGTCCCGACCTTTTGTCATCAGGACCTCCGAAATCCCGAAGACTGAAATCCCGATATCCACGCGTGTTTCATGACTTTTCTCCTCTGCTCACGAGGGTTTAAACCTCGTTCTTCTTCTAACAGATCTGACGACTATCGGCTTCCTGAGTGAGATCTGATGGTCCATATCTACTCCCTTCCTATACACTCTCCTGCTGCTATCTGGACGTGAAAATTCAACGGTCCAGATATTTCCTTCGGCCTGATCTGCCGATAGCTATGCTCCTCAGTTGAGCATGCGCTTTCTTCCAAATCCTTGGAATATTTTTTTCCAAAAGCCAAGGGCTTCGACCTTTGCTTTTCTTCTCTGCAAGTTATTCCACAGTTGATCTCAGCTGTGTATTCGAAGACGATGTCCCTCCTGAGCTTCCGAGACTCTAAACTCTCCAAAGAGTTCTCCCTTTCAACCTCTACAACCTCTTGTGGCCTCGATGCGTAAAATCACTCTCCCTCCTGAGCTTGGCCTTCTCTGAAACCTTAAAAGGTTTCCATGACTCTTGCACATCTTGCTGAATCTTTGCACGCTAACTCAGTGCTATCTCTTCTGAGCTTCTCCACTACTCAGATCTCTAAGGGGACTTCACCCTTTTCCTTCCTTCTCCTTCAGATGGAGAATTTGATGCCCTCCTGGCACTCCTTTGCTCAAGCAAACTTCTTGCTGAGTCTGCAGGGTATTCAACAACCCTGTGAAGATCCTTCCTTGGAATCTTCTTCTATTCCATAACTCAAAAGAGTTCTCTCTGTGCACTCTATGCACCTGCTGAATGCCCTCTTGGCAGAGCTCTACAGAACTCCTCAGAGATTCTGTCTTCTACTGTGTACTCCTTTGCATATTCTCACCTCCAAGGTATTAAGCAACCTTGAGATCCTCCTCTGATTCAATGATTTCAGTTTGTGTTCCCTCTTGGCACGTCCTTGTCCAAATTCCGTAGAATTGGAAGTGCTCTCTAAGCACTAGCTATCAGAACCCATAGTGTTCTGTCACACCCTCTTGGCATGAAGCCTCAAAGATCCCCTAAACCTAAAATCAACCAACTCCTCAGATAGCAGAACCTGTCTGTCCCCGCAAATGCATACTAACACCCATCTACAACATACATTCACAACATATAAAGAACACATGAAAGCATTCACACAACACAAACAATATATGTAGGAAAAACTGCTCTGGTTTGTATTAATAAAAATGCCTCCATTTACAAGGTGTTCCTAAGCTCAGACTTTGACAGTGTCTCTACTCCTTCTCTATCTACCAACTTACTCAAAATGAGATACCAAACTCTTTTTACATGAGGGGGCTCTTCGAGCTCTTCCCTCCATCCTCACCTACCTAATCAATCTACATTGAATTACCAATAAATGGCTGTCTAGTCCAAATCAGAGCTAGATTGCATCCTTACAACCATTAAAGGCTATCTACATCTAAAGCCTGCATATAGGCACAACCTTTTGGCTCTAACAACCTTAAAAATATTAAATTTCCCTAATTCAAATTCAAAATATGAGAGGGCTGGCGCCTCTCTTCCTTGAATGCATTGAGTGGGTTGGTTGGCTAGCGTGGAGAGATGCTCCTGCATCATACTCCTTAGCTGTAAAATTCATGAGATCCTTCTCATGAGCTTCCCATCCTGGCTATTGAAATCCTCTTAGATCCCAAACAACTCTTTGGAGCTATCTCCCTGCTCCACTGCTCTGCTACTATTGCTTCCACTTCTCTACTGCTGCTACTGTCTCCCTTCTACTCAGCTTCCCTTTGCTGGCAGTCTCTGTTGATTCCAACATTAGCCTTTTGATCTCATCGATCACCTCATCCAACTGCTGCAATGACTGGCTCTATTCATGCAGCCTCCTCTGTTGTAAATTTTTTCTGCAAATGGGTAGATCACCAGGATCTCTCATGTTGTCTTTACCCTCCTTTGCGGCACTAAGTGGCTACTCTACTACAGATTCTAGCTCTGCAGTCTCCTCACTGAATTTATGTTCATCTTCCTCTTCTGACAACTCAACTTCTTCCCATTCTCTTGCTGGTGTATCTCCAGCTTCCTCCATCTTCTCCTCAAACTGGAATCCACCTTCATCCGCTTCCAACCTGATCTGTTGGATATGCATGCCATGCACCTTCACCCTTCTCTCCAGGGCTTCAATCTCTTCGCACAGATCAACAAGACTCATGCTGTCTGTCTCTTCTTCGGCTTCTTTTGCTGCAAGCTCTAATGCTACAGTCGTTTCAGCTTCCTGGCTGAAAATTTTTAGCCATTCCTCAGAATGCTCTTCTTCTTCTTCTTCTTGGGAAACATCTAACATCTGCTCCACTTCTCCTTTTATAGTCACGACCGACTGCCTTTCTCTTGTTGTTGCTGCTTCATCGGCAACAAAGACTTTGGCCTCATCTGGGCTATATGGCAGGAATACCTTTATCCCTCCAATCATCAGAATGCTTTTATGATCTTTCCCTATCAGCTGCTCTAGATGATCCAAATCCATATCTAATCTCATCTTCTCTATCAGCTCCTCGGGCTGATTCAAACTCACCTTTGAGTTCATGAGACTCTCACATAGCCTCATTTTTGTTCCCATGCCCTCCTGGCAAATTGGGATTTTCCTGCTGCCCTCCTGGCAGTCCATGAGATCTCGTAGTGACCTCATTTCATTTCCCTCTTGGCAATGTGAAATTCCCCAGCTGTCCTCATGACAGTCTATGAGATCCCACAATAATCTCATCTCATTGCCCTCTTGGCAATTGGGAACTTCTGTTCTACCCTCTTGGAAGTCTTTGAGATATTCAACTGATCTCATGTATTCCTCACTACATAGGTTTCTCCCATCCTCTGGTTCACACACCTGAACCATTTTATCCTCTGGTCTGTTGAGGTTTTCAACATGCCTCAACCATATTCTCAATAGCCTCTACTGTCTTCTGGCCACCAATTCTTGGATCAACCAATTTTCCTTCATCTTCATGGGCCATTCATATACCCATCTCGACTTATCATTTTGCTACATTTGCAATGCTAGCTCATCCATTATCACTTTGATCTCAGTGAGCTCTTTATCTCTCGTAGCATTCTCCAGCTGCTGATGGATCTTCTTCCCATCGCGTGCATGACCTTCAATAGTCATTCTGACCACTATCTATCTGTCCTCCTGACATATCTGCTATTGTCACTATGCAACCCTGAGTGCTTCCAGCGTCCCCTACACAGTCGACCAGACTGTCTTCTTAACTGTTGCATTCCTACAAACAATCATCACAGAGTTCCAACACTCTGTCTTCCCTTGCCTGTCTCTGCAAGCTGCCTCTGATACCAAACTTGTGTATATCAGAGTGTTTTCCTTCCTTCTCTCTTTGCCTAAAGTATACAAACAGAGTCAAGCTCTGATACCACAAATGATGTGTATCAGAGTATTCTTTTTCTCCCTCTGCCTGAGATAGACAAAATAGAGCTCTGATACCATAATTGACACAAACCCCCAAACCCTTGGGTTGAGGTCCACGCAGGATCGTTCAAAAAACCTCCTTGAGACGAATCGGCTCCTTTGATTCCCTATTGGAATCTTCAATCTTTGATCCACAGGTCCTTCGTGAAACTCCACCTACACAAGCATGCAACCAGTGCGAGCTTCGACTTACACACGGCCTTAGCACGATCACGACCTTTTCCCGAAATGGAAATTTTGGGTTTCAGGACTCTCTGTGTTCTGATGTCGAGAGTCCTTGACTCTTACCCTTTCCAATATTTGAAATGTCAATTTGCTGAAAATGGCCTTAACAACAGTTAGCCCCCTAGCTATAACCTTGGTCCATGTGACCACTCTTTATATGACCACAATCCTCTTTTGGATTTCTCGACGCAAAGCGCCTGGCTTCCTGTCTTCAAGACTCCTGGAAAGCCGACTTCCGAAAATCTGAGGTGCTTGTGCCCCGACTTCCTATCTCCCTTCGTGATTTCAAGCTCTCCGTTACCGAAATGATCGATCCTCTGCTCCACAGGATCCCTGAAATACCGAATCCTGGTATCCTGAAATACAGCTCCCCGACTTCTTCACATTTCATGTTTTCAGAGTTTCAATCCCTGAAAACCTCTGAATCCTTGTCTTTAGAACTCCCGAAGTTCCAAACTCCGATACGCCGAAATGACGCCTCTCGCAAATCCTTTCGAACTTCGTGTTTCGGTATTTTTCGAGGCAAGGTATCCTCTAGCCCTGCTCTCTCGCACTTCTGGTATCTGAAATGTCGAAGTGACGATATGGCCCATTTTCACTCCTAGTCGAGATCAACGGCTGTGATCCACTCCCAGATCAACGGCCCATATTTTCAAGATTTTCCTCCCTAAGAGACCGGATCTCTCGTCCTCAGGATTTTCAAAATCCCGATGTCCAGTATGCAGAAATCTGGCTTCTGCCCTCGTGATATGACAATGCTCCTTCTGTGCTTTCAGAAATTTGCGTTTCGGAATTCTGTGACTCCCGTTGCACTAAGCCTTCGCTGACCTCTATACTTCTGGTACCCGAAGTACTGAAGTACCCTCCTACTGCCACATGTCCTCTCCCTGGACGCTTTTGATCCTCTTTCATATTTCGGGACTCCACGATCCCTGTGGCACAATTCCTCTGTCTTCTCGAATCCTCAGTGTCCGAAAACCCAGTGGAATCCCCGATCTCTGCCACGTGTCCTCCTATAAAGGGACGGTCCATATCGTTTTCAGGACTTCATCGTTGATGAAGTTGAAAGACTCCCCTCTGTGTTTCCCAGTGTCTGAATCCCCGAAATGGATGATCTCACGACACGTGTCCTCCTCTAAACGAATGGCTCAGATCTTTTCGCTTATTTCGGGACTATCGCTATGGAGTGTCCCGACCTTTTGTCATCAGGACCTCCAAAATCATGAAGTCTGAAATCCCGATATCCACGCCTCTTTTGGGACTTTTCTCCTCTTCTCACAAGGGTTTAAACCTCCTGCATCTTCTGACAGATCTGACGGCTATCGGCTGCCTGAGTGAGATCTGACAGTCCAGATGTACTCCCTTCCTATGGGCTCTCCTGCTGCTATCTGGACATGGAAATTCAACTGTCTAGATCTTTCCTTCGACCTGATATGCCGAGAGCTGTGCTCCCCAGTTGAGCATGCACTTTCTTTCGACTCCTTGGAAGAGTTTTTTCCAAAAGCCAAGTGCTTCGACCTTTGATTTTCTTCTCTGTGAGTTCTTCCACAATTGATCTCGCCTGCGTATTCGAAGACGCTATCCCTCCTGAGCTTCCGAGACTCTAAACTCTCTAAAGAGTTCTCCCTTTCAGCCTCTACAACCTCTTGTGGCCTCGATGCATAAAAGCACTCTCCCTCCTAAGATTGGCCTTCTCTGAAACCTTAAAAGGTTTCCATGACTCTTGCACACCTTGCAGAATCTTTGCAGGCTAACTCAGTGCTTTCTCTTCTGAGATTCTCCACTACTCAGATCTCTAAGGGGACTTCACCCTTTTCCTTCCTTCTCCTTCTGATGGAGAATTTGATGCCTTCCTGGAACTCCTTTGCTCAAGCAAACTTCTTGCTGAGTCTGCAGGGTATTCAACAACCCTGTGAAGATCCTTCCTTGGACTCTTCTTCTATTCCAGAACTCAAAAGAGTTCTCTCTGTGCACTCTATGCACCTGCTCAATTCCCTCTTGGCAGAGCTCTACAGAAATCCTCAGAGATTCTGTCTTTTACTGTGTCCTCCTCTGCACAGTCTCTGTAACATCCCGCTCTGGCGCACTGAGAAAACTTATTCTTTGAGGACACTTGCTCGCAAGTGATCTGGACTTTTATGATGTTAAAACATTTATCCTTGATTATGATGCGTTATGATAGATGACATGATGTTTTACTGCTTT
>ML801768.1:151145-170355 GCA_009831015.1 Picea engelmannii
GTAGGGTTTTGGACCTTGAGGATGCAGAGGCATCGGTGGAACCCCTTGGACTCCGGATTGAGTTAGGGAGTGTGCTATTTGGGTTGATTTATTTACTGTGATATTTCATTGATTTGATGATATGATGTTGACATGTTCTGACATGATTGTTGATGATGCAGGCTGACGATAGCTTGCCGACAAGACTCACATATGGAGTAAAGGGGCCACACATGATTTCCAGAAAGGTTGAGGGAGAGGTGTGGACAACAGCCCTGCCACAGCCTACTAGCACTCCCGCCGTGGCTCGAACTGTAGGTTAACGATTACCTAGTTCGAGAGGATCCACGATGCTGTGAGGTTAGAATGCGACAGTCTCTCACGATGATTCTAAGGGGCGCACAATAAGGTGGGGGCCTTATTCCTTAGAGACCTTAGTCTCCCACAAGTTCACCTGGCAGAGTGTTGACTCCAGGGGTTATAGATGTCTACCAATTAGTCAAGTTGGTGAGTGGCACCCTTGGAGCACGTGGTGCATCCTGAAGGGCACGTCGCACAAAATAAACACAAGTTGACGAGTGGCACCCTTGGAGCACGTGGTGCAGCCTGAAGGGCACGTCGCGCAAAAGAAACATAAGTTGGCGAGTGACACCCTTGGAGCACGTGGTGCGTCCTGAAGGGCACGTTGCGTTGATGATGATGAAGAAAAAAACCTAGATGGCCCTAAGACATTAACGCCTTAAGAAATCCTTAAACAACTTCCCTAACCAAGTGTCGCCCATTTCAGAATATGAGTCCTAAGTCAAAAACTTTTCTAGGGTAAAAGTTTAGTCTAACCTTAAGAAAAAGACCCTAGAATAAAAATAAAAATTTAAACAAAAACCCACTTAAGTAATAGTTTAGTCTTCATAAAATTCTTGGGGTAAATACAGAGAGTAAGAATTTATTTAAAACTAATGGATTTAAAAATTTGCAAAGAAGAAATTATTTCTTAACATGTGAAAGTACAGAAGATATTAAATAATTAATAAAAGGGAAAGATTTAATAGCGCAACTGCCATTTTGGGTTTAATAAAAAGGGGAAATAAGGGAATAATAAGAATTGGGAAACTAAGTAAATGGAGGAAACATAATAAAGGAAAGATGGGAACTTATGGTAAAAAGCAAGGTCAACATAATAAGGAATCTGCAATTAAGAACCTGCTAATCTGAGCTAATTTAGTAACATATTTTTTTTGGAAAGTATTTAAAACATGTAAGGGGATCTAGGAACACCTAGGAGTAAATTTAGGAGCGACTCTAGGTGGGTGAGTGGTTGAGACAATTAATAAATTTAAATAAAATATTTATTGGAGAAAAGAGGGGGATGGACGACACTTGTGCGATGGAGAATATTTAGAATATTTTATTGAAACTTAATTTAAAATGTGAATTAGGAAAGTTGGTGGGTCTCAAAACTCTATAAAAGAAAAGGGAGATGAGGAAGAAAGGGATCGGCTGTTAGCGTAATGTGACGCTGCCAGAATTGTGACTTGACTGATTACTTGTGGGGAGTTGGGATTTTCTCAGCTCGGATTGGAGTGGTAGCTCGGCCTTGTGAGGCAAGCTGGGAAGCTAGACATACCATCGGGATAATGTGTGGCCCCTTTGCGGCTCGGGGGGCTAAGGGGGAAGCAGAGTACCCCTAGCATTGGCTGGGAGGTACTGGTGAGGTCTCGATGGTTGGTGAGCAGGAGCGGTAAGGAGCGCGCAGACATCACCTAGAGCAGGCGAATAGGCAAAGGTATTTTTTTATTCGGTGAATGCTAGATTGTGTAGGATGTATAATTTAGACCTGTACGTGTATTATTGTGGTTGTAGTTGGTTTTTTGCAGGAAACCCATCCCTCTAACCCGCTCGATTGGGATTAGATCATATGCCGAACAATCTCCGAAATTTTTGTGTCTAAATTTTTTTATGACCGAAGTGATATGTCTGAATTTTAATGCTGAAATTTTACATGTTGAATCGATGCTAAAATTTTACATGTTGAATTGATTTCTGGAATTTAGATTATATTCTAAATCGGAATTAAGATATCTGAATCAATGAGTTTACTTGTCTGCTTCAAATTCTCGAGGTTATATGCCGAATGTTGACTGAATCTACATGTACGTAACGCCTTAGGGGTCCGATTCGACTGCTGTGCACATTAAGTTCACATTTGTGCATTAAAATTTATGTAATGAGGTTTCGCTTAGAAATTTGTAATGAACCTTATGGATTGAAATTTTTATGCCAAAAAAATTTACGTATTGTAGTTTATATTCTGAACTGGCAATACCGCCTCTGGTTAAAAGTTGCTATCCTGCTTTGGATTGAATTTACCTGTCCGAAACCGCCAGTATGATTAGAAATTTTAGGTGTGATGCATCACTAACCATTTGACTGTTTCGCGTTGTGGATTTAGAACTTAGAGCTTCTGTCCAGCTCTTCTCCTTCTTACCTGTAGGTTCCAGCCTTAAACAAAAATTGAAGAGGAGGATCTTCCATGCGAGGGCCTTTGGTCTAGCTGTATGATTCTCACTTAGGGTGCGAGAGGTCTGAGTTCAGTTCTCGGATTGTCACTTCTTTACCCGAGCCAGTCATTTATGCGAAATTTAGACTGATTCATGTAACTTATATTTGGTGGCCATCGAAGGCATTCTTCGGATCTTTGGCTTCTACCGGATACAATTTTTGGCTAATTTTTTCCAGAAAGATTGAGACGCCAATTTTTTTTTTGGGTTCAAACTCAGCTGTCTCCTTGTTTCATGGCGACCTCTCCCCCTGTAATTTATGACGACCTAATCTCCCTACCTCACGCCATTGCAGTCATCCTCCCGATTGGACCACTGCCTCTCTGCCTTCCCTTACCTGTGATGCGACAGGGACATCGACCCGCGTTCCACCCCTCCCGGCAGTGAATTTACTTGTTATTGATGAGCTACAATGGGACGAGATGTTGGCATTATCACTGTTATGGCAGAAACGCCAGAAGGGAAGCAAGAATGACGGTGTGAGTTCCTTGTGGGTTTCTGGAATACCTGAGTAACCGTTGCATGGCTATTCCTACTGTAGTTGCATATTGTTTTACCTCCTTTATCAATATAATTTCATTAATATACGGTTTAAAAAATTTACCCTTTAAATTTAATTTAGTTTAGTGATTTACAATTTAAGTAACCTTACTGTTCTACTCATTGTTTTATTTTTTATGAGAATTCTATTGTTCTGCAATTTACCTTTCAAATTAAAGCGAATCTGTAATTATGAAAAACATTATAGACTTTCATGGTGAATTATGGGCATTGCAGTCATATCTTGAGATTAATTATATGCTGGAATATTTTGCCAAGTCGAAGTTCAAATGCTTTTAGTATCCTCGAGAACGGAGAACACAGAGCCCATTTGTGGCGTTGACCCATCTACTGCTTTTATTATATTTTGCTATAGCTATCCACCTACTACAACTGCAGATTATTGTAAAGGTCACTGCGGACTATTGCAGATAGAAAAATAAAGGAAGAAATTATGAATGTCCCCTGGCTTGTGTATTCTTCAGTTGGGATAGTTTCACCCATTTAGAAAATGAAGACTCTCCTTAAAAAATTGGCCTTTTGGAACCCTTGACCTATGAATCTTCTTCCATTTTGGTATGGACAAGATTAAATATGATGGAATTACACTAACTACTTAATTTCGTTAAGTATTCAATAACAACAATTTGCTTTAGCATTTACTTATTTAGTTAACATTCATGCAACATACTACTTTTTGGTTATTCTTTAAATACAACAATCTACATTATTTTATAAAGGCAACCCACCCTATTTTAGTCAACATTTCATTAACAACAATTCACTTATTTAGTCAGTATTCAATAATAGCAAGCTACTTAAGTTAGTTAATGTGTTAGTTAATGTTAATATAAAGCAATGAAAGTTGATGTAATGGGATGTGAATGTGAGGTAATGTAATGTTAAAGTAATGTAGAAGGAATTATGTAATAATTGTTAAAGTAATGATTGTTAAAGTAATATGGTTTTAATGGTAATAATTGTTAAATAATTATGGTTTTATAAGGTAATAATTGTTAAAGTAATGTTGAAGTATTTATGTAATAATTGTTAAAGTAATATGGGTTTAATGGTAATAATTGTTAAATAGTTATGGTTTTATAAGGTAATAATTGTTAAAGTTATTGTTGAAATAATATAATGGAATGTAAATGTATGGTAATGATTGTCAAGGTAATGTTAAGGTAATGTGGTGAATGCTTACGTCAGTGCTAACATTCAAGGTAAGGTAAATGTTAGTGGGTTCATCATTATGGTAATGATATCACTACTTATTTATTATAGTTAACAGAGAAGGTGCAATGTGATTGTGATTATTGCAAAGTCCTTGAACTAAGTACATTAGGATTCTATAACCTAATAAATGAGGGATGGAGATTAATTGAAATTACCTTATGTATAAGGTATTCGTCGGTTGATGAAATTTAATGGAGCAGCTGGTCAGTAATCAATTACAGTTGGGTCATAGAAAATACCTTGTCTTAAATATTGGTTAGTCGTTGTCTGAGTCCTTTTATCTTGCGCCTTCCGTAGAGGAGGTGGTTTCTCTTTTAATTATTATTCTGCTTGGTTGTTTAATTTCTTGCTTGGTCTGCTTGTGTCGGGCGGGATGTAGACACCTCCATGTTCCTCAGAACAGTCACCATCCCTGAGACCTTAAATGGTTAAAATCGATGGGAACCTAGGTTTGAGCGTTGAATATGTGTCTTGGAGGTCCTAACCATTGCAGGGTAGGACGGGCGGGTAATCATCCTTACCTATTGTCGATTGTTCGTCATTAATTGCTTGCAGTTACCTATTGTGCGTCTTATGTCGCCTTGTTGGGTTCGTTGTGGTTTGCGTCTTGTTTGTCGTTGGGTGGTGACACAGATTTGAATGTGACGTCCCCTTGTACACGTGCACACACACTTTTAAAAACAAAAATAATAATTTTTTTTTTTTTTTTTTGCACTTGGTATAAGAGGTTGTCGTCGTAACAAGGAGGATCATTACAGTATCACCTCCAAGGTATTCAACAACCTTGAGATCATCCTATGAGTCAATGATTTCAGTTGGTGTGCCCTCCTGGCATGTCCTTGTCCAAGTTCTGCAGAATTGGAAGTGCTCTCTAAGCACTGGCTATCAGAACCCGCAGTGTTCTGTCATGCCCTCTTGGCATGAAGCCTCAAAGATCCCCTAAACCTGAAATCAACCAACTCCTTAGATAGAAGAACCTATTTTTTCCTGCAAATTCATACTAACACCCATCTACATATTCACAGCATATAAAGAACACATGAAATCATTCACACAACACAGAAAATATATGCAGGAAAAACTGCTCTGGTTTGTATTAATAAAAATGCCTCCCTTTACAAGGTGTTCCTGAGCTCAAACTTTGACAGTGTCTCTTCTCCTTCTCTCTCTACCAACTTACTCAAAATGAGATACCAAACTCTTTTTACATGAGGGGGCTCTTCGATCTCTTCCCTCCATCCTCACCTACCTATTCAATCTACATTGAATTACCAATAAATGGCTGTCTAGTCCGAATCATAGCTAGATTGCAGCCTTACAACCATTAAAGGCTATCTACATCTAAAGCCTACGTATAGGAATGACCTTTTGGCTCTAACAACCTTACAAATATTAAATGCCCCTAATTCAAATTCAAAATATGAGAGGGCTGGCGCCTCTCTTCCTTGAATGCGTTGAGTGGGTTGGCTGGCTGGCATGGAGAGATGCTCCTGCATCAAAGATGCATTTTTATGAGAGTGTCAGAACATACTTGAATGAGATCCTCTTGGTTTCGAGAATAATTTATTGGATCTTCACATCTAATATTGGATCAAATGACCTCCCTTGATTTGAAGTAGTAGCAATGAAGTCAACATTGACTTTGTTGTTGCTCCGTTGGATTGAGGGAGGTTTGCTCCAAGATTAAACGACTCCAATAAATTATTCTCTACTGAACAGGGCCAACCACGTGAAGGAAAAATATCTTATGGCCCCTCTCCCTCCTCACATCACTCTCAATTCCCCAATAGCCAATCTATTTTCTACTAGAAAATATGCATTAAAAATATTCAAAATTGATAGAATCTGATTGTAAAGATATGTAAGAAAGCTAAGCTAAAATAACTACAAAGTTGTTTGATTTCAATTTGATTTGAACATAAGAACTATCTATCTACATTTCATTTTTTTCGAACATGAGTACAAAAAAATATTTCATAGAAAATAGATTTTATAAATAGTTATATAAATATTGTACATAATCATTTAGTTTTAGCCGACCTCTTCTTCTTAGCTCTAAAATTCATAAGTATTTCATCAATATTGATATCTTCATTCTCTGGGTGTTCTTCAAAATCTTATTGTGCTTGTATCCTCTCATGCAGAGCGCGCCTAGTCGTGGGGTACTCACGGGGTAATGGAGGTGGTTGTGAGGAGGCATCACCTACAAAAACAAAAAATATAAAATTTAGATGGTCAGTTTTTAAATATCATTGAACTAGTTTAGTAATATTAAAAAAAACACCTGCAATGTCATTATTTACCTAGTGCATTAGTCAACACTTTTGGAATGGTTTCCATTGCATTCTCCTCTTCAACTGTATGACCCTCAAGTACAACATTCTCTTCCATTGAAACCACAAACTTTATAAGGACAATCATAAATGTATAAGTAAAAAACATTGGAAGTACAAAATGTATAACTATGAAATTATTAAGTATATGATTAAAATACAACCATATTACCGTCATGTGTCTTAGTTGTAGCACCATCGTGGGGATACACCCCAATGGAATGGGACTGCATGGGAAAACCATCTGCTGGTTGCAAACCGCTATCAACACATTGCTCTCCAATACTAGTGGGTTGGTTGACAATGCTTCTCCCCTGATTAAAACAAATTTGTAACACATTAAATTTATCGATGATATCAAGCATGACTGTATTATATTAATAATGAAAGGTAAATGTGGATTGAATTTTATTTACCTTATCCTGCAAAGTGGTTCTTTGTAACTTCCCCAAGATTTTCCAATGTTCAACTACAACTTTATACCCATACTTGTAACCAAGCTAGAAGTATTCCTCCGTGGTTTTAGTACTGAGCTCATCACCCTGCATTGCATAAGAGTATGCATTTTTAATGTTATTGGCTTCAATTACCTAAAAATTTGAAGGTGATACAAATAAGATATTTGGGTACTTATAATTCGTGGCTGCAACTTCAAGTATCTGCTCTGGCCTATCCTGTGTTGGCCACATTTGGCAAGCCTTTCTTTTGTTTCCTTTGAAGTGTCAATCAACCTATCATCAAAAGTTTCAAGTATGTTAATATATACCACACTTTTATTTATATCTAAAAAAAATTAAAGCTATTGAATTGAAATTGTAATTTACCGTGTAGGACCAGAGGGTGTTTTTCCTTCACCTATCAATTTATTCTCCTTTGTGTCCTCAATGAGGGCCTTCCACTCCCTCTCTGGAATCATCAAAGGATTCCCATACCTATTGTTGTGTTTCAAGTTCTTCCTATATATTTCCCGCGTATATTTTAAATATTGACCAACTGCGGTGGTGACCAAGGTTTTATTAAATGTGTTTACACCAAAAAGGCTTTCAAGATGATCCATCAATTCTTTTTTGAGGTTGGAATTATGAGAATTCCACCTCTCCCATATGGTGGGCCCAAAAATCAACAACGCCTTATTCTCCAAGGCCCTATAAAAATTGTTGTTCCCTACGCACAAAAAACTTATATGATTATTAATTGAAAAATAATAATTTAGATGATTTATGTTTATCTACATAGAGAACATGAAACAATTAAAATTTTAAAAATTTCCTGGGACTTTAACTTTCTTTAATGGAAGCCCTTCCTCGTTGACCATAAATTCTCCCTTAAGGGTTCCCGTGCTGGTCACATGTCTTGCTTTAGGAAAAGTGTTACACATCAAATTTCCACACCTAGGTACCTCTCCCTAAGTGTCACAAGTGTCGTAAAAGTTTCATATGCACCTTGCTAATTGTCACATACTCCTCGACACCATGAAATAACATATGTCACAATCCCTAGTCAATTTGGAGGAGAAATATATTATATGAAGGTCAAAATACTATGTGCACATGAATTAATTATTAATATTCATGAAAAGGAAATTAATTTAGTGTGTGAATCCACCTCACATTTGGTTTCCTATTTTTAAGGGGAGGTTGAGGATCTCATGGATGGTTGAAAAATTTCCTCCCTAAAATCCTTGAGAGATATTTCCTCCCTAAAATCCTTAAGAGATATTTTCTCCCTAAATATCTTGGAGTTCCCATTTCAGTGGATCTAATGTGTGATCCTCTCCATGGTGGTTAAGCCTCCAAATCCTATATAATGAAGACTTTCCATGGAGAAGGAAGGAAGATTTGAGGTATCAAACTTATTATCTTGGGAGGAAGCTTTCAGATATCAAACTTATGATCTTGGGAGCATCGTGCAAGGGATGGACGAAGAGGACTTGGAGAGGTTGCTGCAACTGCATCTACAGATTGTAAGTGTCCTTTTATAGTTCTCATTAATATATGCTTGGCCTATTTATTTCAATTTTGTGTATTATTGCATATGCTTGTCTATTATGGATGAATTTGGTTTAAACTAATCTTGGTAGAGTAGGAAGTCTTTGTTTTTATTTGTTGTCCATTGCATTACAGGTATCGTTTTGTGCTAAGGATTTGGAGATCAATTTAAG
This sequence comes from Picea engelmannii, assembly GCA_009831015.1. Taxonomy (NCBI): domain Eukaryota; kingdom Viridiplantae; phylum Streptophyta; class Pinopsida; order Pinales; family Pinaceae; genus Picea; species Picea engelmannii. The sequence continues at coordinate 159,953 of ML801768.1, forward strand.
ATTGGATTAAGTGAGGAAAAGATTTGAAACAAGGTACATCATACCTTCTCCCTCTCTTTCTTTTGATTATATTAACTATATTTAAAGGGATGTTAGTGTCCATTTGCATGTTTTTGTCTCAGTATTAGGGATCTAGAATCTGAGGGAAGATCCACCTGTTTGCAGGGGGAATTTTCCTATAACAAAAAGAAACCATATAGTTATCCAAATCATCAGCCTCATCTCCATCACCACCTCTAGAGCCTACCTGTGTGGATTCTTGGGGGTGTGTGTCGTGGCTCCCACCTAATAGTGTGGAAGGTGGATATCTGAATAACCGATTCCTATCAGGTATACGAGGGCCTATGTCGGTACCCTTTGGAATCTATGCATCACCACTACTACTGAAACCATGCATGACGAGGTTAATAGGATCCAAAAATATCTATATAAGAAAGAAAAACTTTTTTTGTTTAGACAATGTAAAAGTTAAAAATCAAACTTTCATAATTGATGTTATGACATAAAAATAAAACCACTTGAAATTATGGTTATTACCTTATATGTGTTAAGCCTTGTCATAACTTCTCTGATCCTTTCTTCGACTTCAGGAGTTTTATCTAGAATGTCTAACAAGTGAGCCAATTCGCTGTTCACTTTATTGATATATATATTTTTAATACCATAGGGCCAGGGGATGCATACAAATCCCTTTCACCGAGTGAATCATCATCAACATCATGGCCCACTGACTACATATTTCAACAAAAAAAATGTTATTTCAGTTATGTATACAAATAAAATAATTGGTCGCAATGGAAATAAAATGCAATTTGAAAATTGTTGTTCGTTTACCTGTTCTGAGGCTATTGATTTACCATGATCATCCTGCTACATTACAGTAAAATTAGAAATGTGATCATGATCATGAAAAATAAATTCAAATGTATGAGAAATAAAGTTAGTTCATGAATATGCATGGGACAAAAACATGGCATGTTAAAAACATAAAAGTAAAGAGTGACTAAAGAACATAATGAAAATCATAAAATATAAGAGTCATTGCTTACAGGTTGGGTAAAATAGTATACATACTTCCCCCATAATAGAAACATTTATATCTATTCGATTCAAATTGTAATCAATCAATAACTCTTTCCCTACAACTATTGATTTTATTGCACATACGAATACACGGTTTCCTTCACGACCCTCAAATACACAATCGAGTTTCTTATTTTTGGTCACGATTCATGTACTATTTATAAACCTTGCAATATTCCTTGCTATTTTTGGCCTTCCATCAATATATATAGTTTCTCCTTTATTTTGATCATTGTCTTTTAGTTGTATATACTTTGCAGCCAAGCCATATCTTCACATACTTTTTGTATATTGGACTAGTCGTATCCAATATTTTTAGATATAACAAGGTCCGAAATAATCCATCAGTTCAGTTGATCAACCGTAACATAACTTTATTCCATCCATGGAAAATATCCCCAAACCATGTAATGACGATGGAGCAATCCAGTATATCCTTTCGTTTACACAAAAATCAATGTTTCTTTCAGGAATATCCTTGGGTACCCATCGTTTCACTATATGTTTATATCTCAAGGGCACCTCGATGTCGTCTATGCTCTCATTATCATAAGAACATGATCCTCCTTTCGCAAGAAAAAAAATCCATGTGTCTATGGAATTTTCTTCTGATCTTCTCACCTCTAGTTGATCTCCGCTTGTTAGACCTACTAGATGTCTCACTTTCATCTATTCTACTTGAAATTCCCTCACTCAGTGAATATATATATGGCAAATACCTATTTTAGTTTACATCCTATAACACCAACAAATGAGAGAGACAATCAGCCAATGTCCTATACAAAATATATAATTAAATTTCATAGATAAAACACTTATTTTTAAACAAAACCGTTCCAATGAATTGTTTTCATATGAACAATATCTCACTACCCAACCATAAGCATCCAATGTAGATGCAAGAAGGCATAGTGGTTTGTGTTTCCCTTTGTCAAAGTGCCATTTAGGACATTCAACAAATTCAATAGATATTTGTTTGGAAAAATCCATGAATATGAACGTGAGGTATTTGCAAGGTTTTGACGGTGTGGAGGGCACATCATAGATTTCACAAAAAACATTTTCTTATCCTTCTTCAAAGCCCGTGCATCTATTTGAAAGATGTTATTTTGGAACAATGTTAAGGGTCAATTTTGATGACTGGTTATAAATTATTGTACCGATAAAAAATCCTTAGTTTAAACGTTATAAGTTTTGGTTCTTTTCATAGTTTTTTGGACATATTATTCTGAACAAAAATTGTTGGATCTTGGTTAAATATAATATAATTAGAGATAAGGATGCTACTTTTGAGTGGCCAAATTTCACAAAACAAGGCTCATTGGAAAATATTAAGGCATGTAATCTAATGAAAAGTTTTCATGAGGTGAAGATGCCAATATGACATGCATTAATGGTAGGGATGACATGAATTGTCACATTTAAAACTCACCCAAGAAGTGAGAAAATTTGGGGAAAATGGTGCATTGTTTGATTTTTTCAAGCATGAACCTAATGAAATGGTGATTGATTCTAATAATGTTTCCAACATGGCATAAAAAACTATAAATGACTATGCGACATGGTATCAATTTTGATAAAATTTTTGAACATGTGGGAATATCCTAGAAATCATGGGTAAAATTTTATTATCATATCAAATGATGACTTGGAGTATGTTCCTTTCTTTAGGAACAAGAAGTGTGTTTATGCATTGTTGGATCCCAAGAATAAATAAGAGTTTTGACAATTTCAAGTGAACAATGGACTCAAGGTATTTTGTTGTAACTAAGGAGAAATTCAAGGTGTTATTGTAATGATATTGGGTTTGATACTGTCAAATATGATCAATCCATCTATTATCTATTTGAGAAAAAAATGGTAGTATCAAAGTATTGGATCATTGGGGTTTGATCCCCCATATAAACGCTCTGTCACTAGTTTCATGGATGAAATCTTAAACACATAGTTGTGCCTTCACCATTCTTCTTCTTCTTTTGTTTTAGGTCTGATGTATTACATGCCACAACCATCAATGTCACTGAGGCAAGTGATCTCATCCTCTATACTAGATTCATATATATCCCCTAGATGTATGAGCATAATATGAGAAAAAGAAGCGGCTCTCTTGTTGATTCTTAGATGTTTACTATAAATGGAGTAAGTTAAGAAATTATAATTCTCAGACATTGTTCTCATATCTGGAACTCTGATTAATGATGTTCTTGATTGTCGTGTTTACTTGTTTTTTATTATCATTATATGAATACATGTGTAGTTATTTCCAACTATGTTTGAATTCAATCATCGTTATTGATGATATGTTTGGAATATTTGATCTTATGGGGTTTATGGAAAACACCTTGCCCCATTTGGTTTCTTCACCCATTTGAAGTTTGATCCCTCTTTATAAAACAAAGACTTGGTAGCCCAGTAAATAGACAAAAACCATGATTGATTCAACCAACCTTTATTTTCATTTCAATTTATATAAATAGAGCTTAACTATAAATTTATAGGAATCAAGTCTCATTTAAGATAAGATATGGGAAACCCCACTTGAGATGAAAAGGCATTGAATTTAAATTGTGAGGACATATGTTACAGTGGTAGTGAGCATTCTTGAGTAGAATTGAGCTTGCCTTGATTGTTATGTGGGACTTCATATTTCAAAGGGCAATTTAGGGAGCTGGCGATTGGCATTGTTTCTATGGAAAAAGTCTGATTCCCTAGATTCAATAGATATGGTATAACATGGTGTTGGGAAGTCCTATTTCTTTGAATCGTTAGTTTCCAGTTGCTTGTATTGAGGGTGAGAGAAATAAATGGTATGCAAGGCATTTGAAGGTCTCACATGGTAACTCCACACATGTAGAAAATTAAATATTTATAGAAAGTTTTGAAACTTTGTAATGTTGACTCCACATTGGGAGTACCTCTCCCATAGATCAATGGTCCTTATCATCCATGTCATCTCTAGCGTGCTCAATGAAATGGTTGAAAAGATAGATAAGATGAATAAACATCTACTATCAACAATAACTAAAGGACTTAATGAAGTGAGAGATCATTTTTTTGTATTTATGGAAAATATAGTGCCATAACATCTCTGCAACAACTATTAAATGACTTAAGGAAATAAGGGATTGATCTACTGTATTTATTAAAAATATCCATGATTTGGGATAGGACTAGCAAGATTGTCTAACTTATTGATGTAGATCCTCTTAAGCTTCTCATAGTGAAGAAGAATGTGATCCATTTTTTTGACCTTCACATATATTTGAGAAAGTGATGAATTTTAATCCCCAATCATTGCATGCAATACATCAAGGGATATATCAAATGATGGAAGTAATTCACCAGTTTTCAAGGGATTTTGAAGAAATCTACAGATGGAGCGAGGACAGAAAAATTATTATTAAGTGTCGACTTTTATTTTATTATTATTAAGTGTTGACTTTTCCATGGGGTCTTTGGAGCTTGTAGGAATTATAGTATGTGATAATCACAATGTCCCTTTCCCTTCCATCAAGTTATCTAATGTTGAGCATAGGGAATGTGAAGAAGAAAAAAAAACTTGTATATATAATGAGGCATTACATATTCATGTTGACCCAGTGTATGAAACCAATGCTAATAAGCATGAAAATGAATGCCAATGTTCAAATTTTGACTTGTTATATGCCCTCAACATTAGTCTGAGGGTGATACAAATTATATGTTTTGCAGGAAAAAAACACTGCAGCTACTAGCATTTCAAAATAGTAAAGTGATGTTCAATACAAAATTGATCCTAATAAAGGATATCCTATTGAATATAAGGGGACAAGGATGACATCATTTTCTCTTCATTATGTTGAACATAAGAGAGAAAATTGTGAGACTACAAAGACATGTTCTTATAATGGTGATGGATTTGTTAAAGGCTATTTGAATGTTGTGACATTCTTCATTGATGATATGCATACAATTCATCATGCTCACAAGGAAGAGACCATGGAATCATATTTTTCCATGGATTTTATAGGCATTCCAAGGTACCCAAACCCACTACTTATTGCACATTCCAAATCTTCCTGGTTATAATGCTATATATGTTGCGAAACACTAGGAATGTTTTCCTGTGTTGATGGAAGATATTGGGATTGAACATGAATATGTGGTCATGAAGTTATTTGTGCACTCATTGGAAGAAGATATCAAGATATGGTAGAACAATTTGACAAAAAATAACGTAGGAGGATGGTATGAATTTGTAAATTATTTTAATGATCAATTAAGTAATCATGGAAATGATCTTTCAAAAACAACAATTGGTAACTTAAAATCAATTATGGAGCACATCCCTTTGATTGTTATGGATAAATTTTCTCTATTCCAGGAAGATCAAGATCTTGACTATTATAGTTTTGTGCAACACAAAAGAGATATTGATGGGGGTGGTGAGCATAATCTTTAAGGATTGAAATAATAGAATTGGATAGAACCCTAAGAAGGGGAGTCTTTGTCAACTCATTGTCAATGGACACTTATATGAGGATCCTCTATACGACATTTACTACCATAATTATGAAGCAAAACATCATAATTTCATATTTTTCTCCGAGATGACTTTTAACATTGTTTTTGGTCTTAATTAGGCACATGAAGATTTTTCTAGCAACATGGAAGACATATTTCCAACTCTTATTAGGGAGAAATTCAGTAACATAATGAGGCTATTGTGGCAATAAATCTAGTAACACATTTCCAACTCTTATTTTTAATTTGTAATTTCTCTCTTTCTCTTGAGTGCTAGAGTTATTTACGAAATTAGAGGGGCAGGATGGTTTCTTCCTTGGGGGCGGGATGGTTTCTTCCTGACAGAGATTACTGTAACATGTTAGGACCTACATCATATAGTGAAAGGGCCCCCCTGCTATTACTATGGAAAAAGAGAAAGCTCAACGCCTCCAACCAAGATTCTCTTTCTTTTGGAAGGTGAAATCCTACTAGGGTTTGAGTCAAGTATGGGTAGGGGAGAAGAAGGCAAGAGTTCCCTCTCCTTCCAACACAAAAATGGAAGTAGCACAAAATTTCAAAAACAAAATGATTATTCTCGCATTAGCACTGTAAATTCAAGTTTACAATGTTACTCACCATACTTACCCTTTCCTTTGGTCTCGACATCACTTAATCAATCCCTCAGTTCGGTCTTGACGTCACTGTAAATCCCTCGGCTCGATCTCAGAGTCACTGTAATCTCTTGGCTTGGACTCAGAATTAAAGGGTACCAATGACATAAATATACAATTCAGAAGGCATTGGTACCCAAGTCACTATAAATCCATTTGCTTGGTCTCATATGCAGGTCTCATGTGTAGGGGAAAACATCAGAGTTTGTGGTAGCGAGGGTTTGCACCAGGGAAAGTATCAGAGTTTGTGGTAGCGTGAGTTTTTGGTGCACGTATCAGAGCATGTGGGTTACATATGTTAAGGGTAGAAATATTTCAAAGAATAAATTTGAATTATCATATGTTAAGTATGAGAGTGCATGGGGGCATACACTTGGTTTATATCACCTAAGACGAATTCCAAAACCACTAATTTCTACCAAATTTCAACACTATGTGTAGGCTAAAGAACTTAGTGTGTATTGTTAGGTGTTTTACTTATTTTCATTTGTTTTTTCATGCAAACTAAGTATTTATTTTGTAGGTGCAAAGATCAAAATGTAGGCATTATTAAAGTATGAGAACAAGCATAACATGTTCTAGACAAATTGTTGTGGTAGTGGAAAGGATAGAATGAAACATGCTTAGTAAATAGGACATATAGGAGCCACACCACACAAAGTAGAGACTGCTAGGATAATTAAGGAGCATCGACACTGAGGGGTGACCAAAATTGAAATAGTAGGTAGGATTATAGGTAACCAAGGATGAAGTGATGAAAGGATGAAAACACATGGCTAGAGTAGAAGCATGTAACATTAATTCCATCAAGCCAAAACTAGAAGAAGGTTAATGAATCTTCATAGTTTGAATGTATATTCTCTCCCTTAGGTGCAACTATATAATGTAAAGGTTTGGACTTGGAAGGCTTGTTAATAATTAGATTTTGTTTGTTTGTTGGTTATTGGTTGATTGTGTCTTAGATGTTAGTGGGGTATCTGTGGTTGGGTTATTTTTCATTGTGAAATTTTGTTGTTACCATGATATCATTACTATTGTAAGGTATTTTGGGGTTAATATGGATTTTTTCCTCTATAATGCATTATTTATATTTTTTGTCCCGATTGAACAACAAAGGATGTATTGTTTCATGCTGAATATTAATAGAATGTGACCCCCACTTCAATTTTTTATTGTCTTTATTTTATATAGTTATGATGTGTTATATTATTGCTTTGTATATGTGTTGATGAACTAATATAATCTAGTAAAACCTATGTTGTACTCTTAAGTAGATAGTTGTATTGGTTGGATTAGTTTGTTGGTCATTCAATACATTGATATGGGTTATGATTTAACATGTAACTTATTTCATAAGAGTTGAGGGGAAAGTATGGGGATTGAGTTAAAGATCAGTCATATTGTGTGACCCTTATGCATTCTTTAGTCTTAGTGTAGTGCTTTGAGTGATATCTTCCCCTTTATGGGAATTTAAAATCCCAATGCTTATACTACAATAGATACCCTATTTTGGATGCTGATGTGGACCCTGATCTAAAATTGAGCCAACAATAGTGAATTTTATCGAATTCATTCATAGTGTACCCTAGTTTCTTTATCTGATCTACTAATTCTTTGGGGAATTATATTTCCATAATCAACACATTGTTGGATGATTGATTCAATATATGGTGCTCTAGATCCACCTTTTTTGTGTTCATCATATCGTATCTCTTGTCTTATTTTGCTACCAAGGTTTTTTTTGAAGTAGTTGATTGAATTCTAGGTGAATCAATTTAGTTATGTGTGGATGTTTATCCACTTGGCTAACTCCATTTGTTAAATAGACCATATATTTTCATATGCATATCAATCAAAGATAAATGCATGGCATAATCTATATTCTTTAGCTATTGGTATTTGAATGATCAATTGACCATGGGTGAGACCTTTTTAGTGTTGAAATCCAACTTGAGCATTGTATTTTTAGAGATTGCTTGTATCGAATAAGAAACAATTTATAGAAGACTAGTTGTCTAACTATATTTTGGAAGCATTGATTACCTAACCTTGGTAAGATCTATATTGATCTCTATATATTCATTTATTTTCCCTAGCCCGTAGACAATATTGGAAGAGGCTTGCATATCCAACGTTGGCAATTTTGTGTAGCTCTTTAAAGGACCTACACTATGAAAATAGTCAATTGAAGTTGAGTGTGGTTGATAAGTGTTCCTTTGATCAAATAAATAGTTTTGATTGCCTACCTTTCTTATTGACTAGAACAATACTCATATATGTTTGCATGTGAAGTGAAATCTTGTTTCAATCTAATTATCGACTACAAGATTGTATGGAGGAATGATCCATTAGAAGAAACCATCTAGCATACTCCACTCATATTTAGATATTAAATGTGGTATTGATTGAAAAGAATTCAATTGGTGCACTATATGACCGTGCATCATATTTGGTCAGACTGAGTATTGGTGGCTATACGAAGAAGTTGGTTGGTTGTTTCCAAAGAAGCTTGGAGTGTATGCCCAAAAAATAAGTTCCTTCATATCGACCAATAATAGCATTGACTTGGAAAAGATTGCATGGTCAAATAATGATTGTAGAAGTTGAGCAATAATTCCATTACTATATATCATAGTTATATCTATGTTGTTTTTGTGTATATTTCCTTACTATTGTACAAGAAAATACCAAGGACCTATATCCTTGTAAGATTTATTATTTGTTGATATGGAAGCAAGTTTTCTTGACCCAGTCGAAGATTGACCAACAAGTAGGATAGTTGATTTATTCATAATCAACTAAAGTTCAAACTTTAAGTACTTTATACCCTTTGTTGGAAATACTGGGAGCCTTTGATGAATATGAAGAACTAATTTTGTAGAAATTGTAGGAAATTTGTAAGAAGAAATATATTGCCTTGCAATAATCTCATGATTGACTTCCTAAACAATCAAATGGCTTACAACTATTGTTTCTCTATTGTGAACACAAATGGAATATTGAAGGATTAGCTAGAGACAACCAATACCTAGTAAGAGGAAGAAAATTCACTCTTTTAGACTAATGTCTTGTAGGGATATGATGAAAAATATATAAAGATTGATGTCTTGGAAAGAACATTGAAATATGTCTTTAAGGACCTCATGGATTAATTTGGGGAGAAAAAATATTTAATTGATGATTTGGAGGAGGAAGTTAAAAACCACTCTCATACAACTATTACTAGTTCGAAGGAGAACAATAATAGGTTCAATGTGGCCAATACCCAGGTAAAGAATGAGGCTTCATGCTTATAGGCATTTGATGATGAGATTCATGAGGAAGTTTCTCACCTTCAAGTAGAGAATGTTTAATTATTTGATGAATACCATAATTTGAAGAAAAAATATGAACTCTTATTGCTATATATGACTGAGAAAGATGAGCCATTAAGGGATAACAATATTGCAGATAAGGTCTTGAACTTACAAACTATTATGTAGAAGAGCTTACAAACTCTTCAATTATATTTTATACATTTGAAGATCTTGATTATATCCCTATTAGTTATAACAAGGATGATATTGATGTTGAATCCTTCTCATGCTTTGTTGAGTACCAATGCTATGTTTTCTCCTAGTTTTGAGAAACATACTATAGGTATCAGGTCCCAAATATTAATTTAGATGGGATATACCAGAGGTAGACTTGGGAAGTGTGAACAAGTAATTGTTGTTCCCATTACTCTTGAGCCAATATCACCTAGAGGGTCTTGGATATGATGAGATTTCATCGACAAATAAGAATGGATTTACAAAGGATATGGTATTGTTTGTTGCAAATGGAAGTCATCCAACTAAGTTGTAGGAAAGGAAATTGACTAATGATGATTATGTTCAATCAAATGAACATTTGGTTGAACATAATATGGTAGAATTCGTAAACCCCCAGGGTGTAGAAAAGTTGGTGATGGATTTTGAAGGCACTATGTTATGTGAAGTCATTGGCTCAAAACCCTCGACTTACCTTGTGTGTCGCATGATGGGCCGTGTTAGCATGCCTAGAGGTTATAGTGGTAGTTGTCGAATAACATGAACCCATGTCACGTGAGTGCGTGCCTGACTAGTTGTTGATTTCTCCAGTCACACACACACACACACACACACACACACACACACACACACA
>ML801768.1:170405-206147 GCA_009831015.1 Picea engelmannii
CACACACACACACACACACACACACACACACACACACACACACACACACACACACACACACACACACACACACACACACACACACACACACACACACACACACACACACACACACAAATAATCATGTTTGAGTCTGGAAACCCTCCCATACCATCAATTCATGTGTCTAGTCTAACCATGTCAAATTTCAGTCCATACAAGCACAAATTGAAAAAATTTCAAAGTTGGCCCCATTCACATGTCATGATTTATATGCGTCAGTTTCAAGTACATGAGCAGGCGATGCTACCCAAAAAACTGGCATTGTCTCCCTTCACATTAATTATTCTATAGGATTATTGTGAAATTGTGAAATTGTTTCTGTGAGTCATGTTTGAGTATGGAAACCCTCCTATACTGTCATTGCATGCATCTATTCTAACCATGCCAAATTTCAGTCCATATAAGCACAAATTGAAAAAATTTCAACATTGGCCCCATTCACATGTCATGATTTATATGCATCAGTTTCAAGTACATGAGCAGGTGATGCCACCCAAAAATTTGGCCTTGTCACCATTCACATTAATCAACACTGGTCATGTGCCTATATATATATTTGGTCTTCTCTTTGGTCACCTTTTCCTTCTCAGTTATCACACAACCATGTCTTCTTTGACCCCTTTTCATGACCTAACATCGATAAATATTTATGGATTATATCATAAGTTTGTCAAAAAAAATTAATAATCGATAGACAAGTACTCGAAAAATTGCACAAGCTTCCTTAGTTATTTGATCTTGTATTTGATTTTTTCTCTCATCTAAACTATTGACCATATTCCACTTATGGGACACCTAGTTACCTACCATTCACTTATGTGGGTATAATATGGGTAATATTTGAATCTTGAAACCCTCCCATACCATCAAGGCACGCATCTAGTGAAACCATGTCAAATTTCAATGACTACATGAAAAATTTGAGAAAATTTCAACATTGGCCCCATTAACTAGTCATTTTACGGGGTCGAGGAGAATCAACACTTATTCTAGTAATCAACACTGGTCATGCGCCTATATCTAATTGGTCTTCTCTTTGGTCACCCTTTCCTTTTCAATTCTCACACAACCATGTCTTCTTAGACCCCTTTTTGTGACCTAACCTCGATAAATATTTATGGACTATATCACAAGTTTTTCAAAACACATTAACAATTGATAGGCAAGTACTCGAAAAATTGCACAAGATTCCTCAATTATTTGATCTTATCTTTGATTTTTTTTCTCATCAAAGATATTGATCATATTCCACTTATTGGCCACCCAATTACAAACCATTCTCTTATGTGGGTATAACATGAGAAATATTTGAGTCTTGAAACCATCCCATACCATCAAGGCATGCATCTAGTGCAACCATGTCAAATTTCAATGACTACAAGAAAAGTTTGAGAAAATTTCAATGTTGGCCCCATTAACTGGTCACTTTGCGGGGTCGACAAGAATCAACACTTATTCTAGTAATAAACACTGGTCATGTGCCTATATCTAATTGGTCTTCTCTTTGGTCACCTTTTCCTTCTCAGTTCTCACATGATTATGTATTCTTTGAACCCTTTTCATGACCTAACCTCAATAAATATTTATAGACTATATCACCAGTTTGTCAAAAAACATTAATACTCGATAGACAAGTACTCGAAAAATTGCACAAGCTTCCTCAATTATTTGATCTTATCTTTGATTTTTGCTCTCATCTAAACTATTGACCATATTCCACTTATGGGCCACCCAATTACATACCATTTGTTTATGTGGGTATAATATGGGTAATATTTGAGTCTTGAAACCCTCCCATACCATCAAGGCATGCATCTAGTGCAACCATGTCAAATTTCAATGACTACAGGAAAAAAATGATAAAATTTCAACATTGGCCCCATTAACTGGTCACTTTACGAGGTTGAAGAGAATCAACACTTATTATTGTAATCAACACTAGTCATGTGCCTATATCTAATTGGTCTTCTCTTTGGTCTCCTTTTCCTTTTCAATTCTCACATGACCATGTCTTCTTTGACCCATTTTCATGACCTAACCTCGATAAATATTTATGGACTATATCATAACTTTTTCAAAACACATTAATACTCGATAGACAAATACTCAAAAAATTGCACAAGATGCCTCAGTTATTTGATCTTATCTTTTATGTTTTCTCTCATCTAAGCTATTGACCATACTCCACTTATTGGCCACCCAATTACAAACCATTCACTTATGTGGGTATAACATGAGTAATATTCGAGTCTTGAAACCCTCCCATATCATCAAGGCATGCATCTAGTGAAACTATGTCAAATTTCAATGAATACAAGAAAAGTTTGAGAAAATTTCAATGTTGGCCCCATTAATTGGTCACTTTGCGGGGTCGATGAGAATCAACACTTATTCTAGTAATCAACACTGGTCATGTGCCTATATCTAATTGGTATTCTCTTTGGTCACATTTTCCTTCTCAGTTCTCACATGACCATGTCTTCTTTGACCCCTTTTCATGATCTAACCTCGATAAACATTTATGGACTATATCAAAAGTTTGTCAAAACACGTTAATACCCGATAGACAAGTACTCAAAAAATTGCACAAGCTTTGTCAATTATTTGATCTTATCTTTGATTTTTTCTCTCATCTAAGCTATTGACCACATTCCACTTATTGGCCACCCAGTTACAGACCATTCGCTTATGTGGGTATCATATGGGTAATATTTGAGTCTTGAAACCCTCCTATACCGTCAAGGCATGCATCTAGTGAAACCATGTCAAATTTTAATGAGTATAGGAAAAGTTTGAGAAAATTTCAACGTTGGCCCTATTAACTGGTCACTTTACGGGGTCGACGAGAATCAACACTTATTCTAGTAATCAAAAATGGCCATGTGGCTATATCTAATTGGTCTTCTCTTTGGTCACCTTTTCCTTTTCAGTTCTCACATGACCATGTCTTCTTTGACCCCTTTCATGACCTAACCTCAATAAATATTTATGGACTATATCACAAGTTTATCAAAACACCTTAATACTCAATAGACAAGTACTCGGAAAATTGCACAAGCTTCCTCAATTGTTTGATCTTATCTTTGATTTTTCCTCTCATCTAAGCTATTGACTATATTCCACTTATTGGCCTCCCAATTACAGACCATTCACTTATATGGGTATAATATGAGTAATATTTGAGTCTTGAAACCCTCCCATAATGTCAAGGCATGCATCTAGTGTAACCATGTCAAATTTCAATGAATACAAGAAAATTTTGAGAAAATTTCAATGTTGGCCCCATTAACTGGTCACTTTGTGGGGTTGATGAGAATCAACACTTATTCTAGTAATCAAAACTGGTCATGTGCCTATCTAGAATTGGTCTTCTCTTTGGTCACCTTTTACTTTTCAGTTCTCACACAACCATGTCTTCTTTGACCCCTTTTCATGACCTAACCTCCATTATGAAAATATCTTCATTAATGAATTCCAGTGTTTTATAACAATTCATGCGCATGTGCATGAATTCATAATTACCATCTCATTTCGTTTCGAGATTTATCTCTATTCCGTCGTTCCTCTTTTGATCATTGTTTGTGTTTGTATCACCAATCTGAGTATTACTGTCATTAATTTAGGTTAGTTTATAGGTTGATTTAGTTTAGTTTGGTTTATAGGTTAATTTGGTTTGTAAATATTTGTTGATCAATAGTAAAACAATTGGAACTTTTCTCAAACAACCCTCCCATAAGTATTCAATTCTTAATATTGATTACAACAAAAATTAAAAACATGTAGCATATGATATAAAAAATGAAATAAAACTTAAAAACATGTAATTAAACCACATAAAATTTATTTAAAGAGAATAATTCATACAAATTAAGATATCTAGTTACATACCTCATCCAACACAACATTTCTATCATCCTTCTTTTGTATCTTATTATTGATCACCCAACTCGACATCTGTATCAACATCCGGTTCAGAAACAATGTTGAAAGGATTGATGATATCACCATCATCATTAATGTCATTTTCGAGCATATCTTCATCGATATCACCATGAAGAATTGGCGCATTGTCTCCTACACCTGGTTCATCTTCTCCATCTTCTTCATCTATCGACCCATATTATTCCTTCTCTATCTCTACATCATCTTCTTCTTCAATATAATCTTCTTCATCTACAATATACTTTACTGGCCTTCCTCTTGGATCATATCTAACAAGAAATGACCAATCCCTCTTACCTCGAACCTTTGAGTAAAAGACTTGTTCACATTGAATTGGAAAAACATAGTGGTCATTTGCTTTTTCAAAAACTGTTGTTTTAATCATTGAAAATCTGTTGGCATGCTGAATAATAGTTATTTCCTCACCATGTTCATGCATTCGTAACCTATAGAATTTGACATCGAAAAAAATAATAATTTGAAGGAATTAAAGTCACACTCAATTATATCATTCAAAAACCCATAGTATCTATTTTCAGAGTCTCGAGGATGCCTGTCACTCATATATGAAAGATTAGTGACCTATAATACTGTAGTTATCCCACTATCAAAAGTTTTCCTGGTTTAATCCAATTGTTTGATGTGAAATTTACGACCACTGCACCACATAGCCTTGTGGTGTTTCAACTGCAATATACCATACATGTAAAAGATGCATTGTCAATTAATAATAAACAAATTTATATAACTTGGAAAGTATAATATGAAAAAAACACACCTACAGTCACATTAATAAAATATAAAATAATTGAATAAAATGGGCGAATTTGCTTGCCTTTCCATCTTTCAAAAAATATGAAAAATCTATTTCCCTCTGCGTAACATCGAAATCTCCATTAAAATGATATTCTCTAACCAATTCAGACAGTTCTTTCCATGATAACCTACCGCCATAACATTGTTTACATCTATCAACCCATACCTTCATCTAGTCAAGATTGTTTGCAATGTATAAATGTAGTGCATCCCAATCTTGAGCAACTGACCGATCAAAAAATCACAATTCACCAATATTAAATATTAGTTATAACCATGATAAATATTAATAAATGTATATAGAATAAATATTAAATGAGTAGGATCATATACAGAAAAAAAAAAAAAATTCTATTTATTACAAATATCCACAATTTAATTACCTCTCACTTTCTTCATTTTACCTTTCCCCAACAACTTCTCCCCTTCAAATTTTTTGATGGAGTTCACATCCCAAATGCAATCCACTACATGCATAGTTTTCACTGCTAATTTAGGAAGATATTGAGTAATACACACCATGGATTCATATACCATTTATCCCTCCACCATAGAACCCTCAGGACCTGCTCTTTGTCTAACCAAATCCTTCAATGATTTTAAGTGCCTCTTCACCATCCACATTGAGGTATGAGGTAGTGTTCTTGTGCATTGAAAAATGATGGAGGTAGATACTTTTGAATTTCACACATTAGCCGAGGAATTTATCTCTTCCAATACTTTATATAATCTTCATGGATTTCTTTCAATGACAACCATCTACAGATCATGACGCAAGAAAATAACATGTTTCAACAAAACATAATACATATTACATTACAAGTAAAACACATGTCATTAAGTCCAACATTTTTTTTTTTTTTTTCATATATATTGTAGCTACTTACCTCATGTATTTTCCAAGATCATATATAACTTGTTTGACGTTGTTGTCAAAGTCATTTGGGAGAGATAGAGGTAGAACATACTATAACAATAAAAACGAATTGTTACTTGTTTCAAAACTACACAAAAAAAAAAAAATCTCAAAAAATGTATACGACCAATATATAAATATGAATACTAAAATTATTAATTACCTGAATGAAGGTATGCCAATCATGTGTTTTACCCCACCAAATTCACCTTTCTTTGTTAATATATTCTTCATGTTTGAACAAAAACCCGTGGGAAGTTTAATTCTTTGAATGACATCTTTTACACCATTGCTTTGTTGCTTTGTTAATAACCATGGAAGGTTATTTTTGTCTCCATCGCTATTTTATCGGATCACACTTTGCATTGCATGATTGGCTTCTTGAATGTCATTACAAATTTTGACAATTTTTTCCTTATCCCTCCTGCCATCTATGATTCGCCATAATGTTTTTGTCATATTCTTCCCAATATGCATTGTATCAAACAAATGAACTATTTTTAGATCCTCATAGTAAGGAAACCTCATGAATTGAGTGGGATAACATTTCATTACTCCTGGAAGCCCATTATCACTGCCTTCACGACGACGACAATGATGAAGCATAAAAAAAATCAAAACACTATTTATCAATTGTGGTAAAATAAATTGAATAATTAAAATAAAATTTCAAAACATGATTCCATTTATGATACATAAACAAAATGCGTACCTCGAGGATTAATTCTGCAATATGCCAACTTCCATAGGTGAGGTGTCATTCTTTGTGGTTTTAGTCCAGTATCTTGTTACCCATTGAAAAGATACTTAAGGTTCTTAGAGAGGAAGTGTATATACTCATCAAACACCTCCTTTCCTAAAAATTTTGACCGACAAGATTTCATCTTAGGACCACAAACTAGACATGCACATTTACCCTTTGTTTGAAGATGCACAACAGATGGATTAATGTGAATTAATATACAAAAGTATTATTTAAACAATATGCATGATATCTTCAATTAATTATATACTATTCAAGTATGCAATATGTAACATTACATACCACAAAAATGTGTTAGTCCCAGGGCATCATGAATTGTCCATAAAAGTATTCCACAACATTGAAATCTCTTTTGCCCAATTGGTTTACAGATGTCATACATAAGTATTCCCTCCATAACTTTAGTAGCTCATAAATAAGAGGCTCTATATACACATTCATATATTTAACTTGGTACTTACCTAATTTTTTGAAATTACATGAAATTACTACCATGGTATGTATATATACTTAAATAAATAAATAAAACATATTATACAAAAAAAGAAACAAATGAAAAATTTACATTCGAAAAATTAATGTAAACAAATACCCAGAACAATCATTGTCAACATTATGTGCTCCCTCTTTATTGACATCCAAGGAGGAATGTTATTGTTGATAACAAAAATAGGCCTCACTGAGTAAACAGACCGAAGCTCTCCAAATGGATTAACATCGTCAATTACCAATGAAATCCTAACATTACGAGGTTCATCTGTAAATTCTGGCCATTCTGCAACAATTTCCCGAAGTGCATAACCATCTGCAAGCATTCAAAGAACACCATCTTCAATTCTCTTTCGTGCATGGTAATCCATAAACTATTCTATGCTTTGGCACTTGAACAGTCGCTACAAATGTGGAATTATGGGAATATGCTGGAGAACCTTTCGAGGCACCATTTTTTTTATTTGATCGGTTCGATATCTACCGATACCACATACCGGTTATTTTGTTTTTGACGCATGTTGTCCATAATATATAATATGGTCATCATGACATGAATCTATACTTTTATACTCCATTCCAATGTATTTCATAATGGCATGTAAATCTCAATATGTGCGAGGTAAAATATTTGACGAGGGTAACAAAAATTCACCTAACAATCTAAAACATAAAAAATAACTAGTTAATGTAAAGAATAGTAATTGTAAATATTGCATTTTTAATTTACCTTAGGATTTGTGTCATACAAGTGTTCGACAAATGATTCATAACCTTTAATTTCACCAACAACAATGTAGTGGAGAGAATATTTTCTCTTGACCCTTTATAAATTTGTTTATTTTCCTTTTGAATCAGAGGTTCATAATAAATACCATCACTACTGTCCCCATGATCCTCATCTGGATGGCTGAATAAGATTTGGATCATTTGATTTGTCCCATCATCTTGAACTATGTTATTATTGTCATCTACTTCCATGGGATCATTAACTTTATCTTCATTATCCACTTCATGTTCCTCATCTTGTACAACATCATTTATGCTACTACTTGGTGCTTTTTGCAGAAATTTAGGGGGGCAACTCTAACTTTATAATTACAAATAATCATGCAAAATTAGTGCATGTATAAAAAAATATAAAAGTTTGAGAATACAATCAATATTAAAACACACACACACACACACACACACACACACACACATATATATATAATTACCATGGGACGATATTCATTTGATCCCCCGTCCATGTGCCCATATTTTCTACAATGTTTTTTAGTTGTTTCTATTAAAACTCTTTCAGGACGTCTAGTACAACAATTTTTGCAAGGGAAATAACATTTACTGCCACCCTTTTCACCCTCTTTAATTTTTTTCCCATCTCTAATGTTTTCTGACATTCTTCCCCATAGACATATACTGATGATTATCTTATAAAATTGAGTGGTGTATAATAGAATATCTATTATATTTTTCTATTATAACATATGAAAAAAAACCTATATTTTGTTTGCCAAGAAGACCTTATACCCTTTTTGAATCTTTGTTGTTATAGAAAACTTGTCACAACATCCCTAAAATGAAACATATTTATAGATTTTATAACATCACAATTTCGATGATAGCTGACCAAGTCAATGTTGACTTTGTCAAATAGTGGGTGACCATTAGGGGGTGGACCTAGTGTCCATATCGTGGCAAGAGCGATGCACATTTGATGTCATCTCTCTTGCGACAACCTTCAGAAGATGTCTCTCTTGTGACAATTTGAAAAGTACGTCGCACATGCTATGATATTGGGCAGGATGGAGAAAAAAACTTAAAAATTCCCTCTGTTTTTCTACAGTGTGGCCAATTTTTTCCATAACGTCGCAATTTTTCCAATATGCAATAGTGTCAATTTTTCATATTTTGGTAAATTAGCAATATTTCTTTGGTTTAAAACTCTATGAAGATATATTTTTTTCTGATAGTTAATTGTAGTTTTATTTGTTTTTAATGTCAATCCACAAGCAATTTTAGTTTTCAATTGGAGAATCGGTGTAAAATTGATCTTTTTGTGCATGGGAATTGAACCTTGGATGTTGAGGGGAAGGATAGGAGTCACTATGTATGAGTAACTGTACGAGTGGGTATGGATGGGTTTAGAAGTAACTGTGTTATGATGGATAAGTAATTGTGCAATGGTGGATAAGTCACTGTGCAACTGGTTGAATGGATTGTAGGGTTATCACTAAACCTCATGGTCACTGATTATCATTGCACCTGGTCTAGTGACTGAACCTTGTAGTTATCGAGTTATCACTACACCTCCTTATTGAAAATCAAATCCTTATTAGTAGGGTGAGTTCCTTATGTGGTTAAATGAACCATATAAGTAACACAATGTGGACTCCCAAGCATTTGGCTCTAGCCTTGGATCCATCTATATTTCCTCACATTAAAAGAAGGAATACCTCACCCTAAAGGAGGGAATACATCACCTTTAAGGAAGGAAATACCTCACCTAGATACTCATATATAATGAGAGGAGCGATAATGAGAGTGGTAATAAGAGTGATAATGATAGAGATAATACATGATAACCATAATTAGAGATGTGAGTAGTCGTAATCCAGTAAAAGTATCTAGTGAGTTCCTCAAGAAGCATAAGAGGATTGACTCACTAGATAGACTCGATTTATTGACTTACTAGATACACCCACCATAGATGAATCACTAGAATATATCCACAAAAAAGACTCATTTGAAGGTAGTCGTGACTCACTGGAATCATGAGCACTCACTAGAAGTGGTACACAATAAGTGGAAGCCAAACGATACACTAGAATTGAATAGCTAGAGCATGGAACTAGCCATGAGTAGGAGCAATATCAATGAGTATGAGCAGTGAACTAGCCATATCCACTAGCAATGAGAGATGTCACTAGCCATGTCCACCAACAATGAGAGCTATGACTAGCCATGAATGAGTAGGAGAAATAACCATCGAGTATTCATGTGTTCATCATACTATCCATAATATATATATATATATATGAAATAATCTTTGTTTTCTCAGTCCTTCTAGTTCGATCCTCATCCATCCTCCCTCACAAATGGTTAGGCACTAGATAGTAGGAAATGATATTGTATGGGAGAGATAAGGGAACAGAGCTTGTCCATCATCAAAGGGATCCTTGGAAGGGAGATTGTCCATCATCAGAGGGCTCCTTGGAAGGGTGCATGATAGGTGTGCTTGAGGATATTTCCTACAAGGGATTGACTTATAAGAGTAAAAGGGAAACTTGAGAAAGGAAAGGAGATGTTATATAACTATCTTCCCACTACCATCAAGAACAAGGCATTTGAGACCCCCAAAACTACCAACTATATGCCTTCCAAACAACATTTTTGAGATTTGAGGAATTAAGGTGGCCAAAATCTAGATTTCCTGTAGCATGTGAGGCATCAAAAGCCCAGATGTACCATAACTTGTGAGTTGCAAAAACAATATAAGTTTGCAAAGATTAGGATAACATTTAATGTCATAAGTAATGCTAGATTTATTTCTATCATCACTTGATCTTGACAAAAGTTACTAAACGAAGATGTGTTTTAACCTAAGATTTTGGTGAATATGTGAGGTTCTGCCTTAGGATGAGGCCAAATAAGACCTCAAGCATGAACTTAGGATAAAATTTAAATGAAAATAAGACCTCAAAACCTGAAATTAGCATAAAAATGAAATATCTTGCAAAAATTATCAAGGTATTCTAAAACTTTGGATTAAAATGTTTTAAACTACATGGAGAATTAATCGAAAAACTGGCTAATCGATTACTATAGTCCCTGGCCTAAAGGCAGGGACTAATAATAATGATGCATTGATACATGGATAACATTAGGAAAAGACTTAGGTTAGGATTTAAGATAGGAAATGTGTGTTTCCTTAAGAAATTTCATGTTTTGTTATTCAACATCAACTTTATTTTCCCCAAATAAACAAAGTATTCCTAGGACTAGAAATGTCAATTTTAATGACTCTACAGTAAATGTGCATTTATTTCTTACTTTCTTACATGAAATATTTTTGATGTTTTATCCATTTGTTATATAGTTGATTCTTTTTCATTTTATATATATTTTTCTCCCTGCATTCTTTTGTATTGGACTCATCTACATAACATATGCACACACTATGTATGTTAAGGAACATAACATTTTTAAGGATATCCTTTCATATTAGTTTGAGTGCAAGATTTCTTGCACCCATGGTGGCATCCCAAGGAGTCGATATATTTAAGGACTTAATAGTGGTTGAGTGGTAAGGAGGTGATCCAAAATGGATCCAGGAAGGCCTAAAAACCAAAGTTTCATAATCAAACGAAACCAATGCCATTGCGTCCGTCTCGTCACGCTGATTCCATCCATATAATTTTTTCCTCAAACAAACACCGTATGTGAAAGTTATCGTGTTCTGATCAAATTCCCAAACAGGTGAAAAGTCAACTGGTCAAAGTCAATGCTAACGTCAAAAATACGACAGGTGATGTCAGCATGTCGTCATCATGATGATGTGGCATCACCAGGAGGTGACACATGTCACTCAATTTCGACATCTTTGGGTTGAGTTGGCACTGTACGGACGAACACATGGTGGTATAGACTGACACATGGAAGTACGACAGGATGACATGGAAGTGACATGTGGCAGGTGATTGGACTATATGGCAGAGGATGTGGCAGCACGAACTGACACATAGCAGTACGATAGGATGACATGGCAGTGACACATGGTAGGTGACTGGGCTATACGACGGTGATGTGGTAGGTTGATTGTACGCTGACTGTGTTGCTGACTGTGCTGGTAAGTGCCAATCATAGGGTGACACATGGGCTAATCAGAGGGCTTCACGTGGCACCTCAAAATTTTCCAATAACAACTAGTTCAATAATTTTGGGGTCCGGGAGTTTCAAACTTATGAGCTATATGGGCGCTGCAGACTAACAAACCCAAAGCTACCAACTATGCTGTATGTGGTTCTTATTATAGATTTGGCGCGATATGTTTTTGAATTCAAAGTTGGAGGGATCTCGGAATAAACCCCGGTCGGCGGGGGCCAACCCCAACCAACCAAGGGCTGAAAACCAGGGGCCTAACCAACGTTGGGGCGCATGGGAGCCAGAGCCATGGCCATATGGCCATTCAAATGACCAAGGGCCAAGTTTAGGGGGATAAGGACCAGGAGCGTGCCAGCCCCAGGACACATGGAACAACGCCATATGACCAGGGGCCCAAAATTTGGGGGCTGTGCCCAGATTTTTCCCAATTTTGGGTTTTAAACCATATAACAAGATATTTTTTTGATTTTAAGCATGTTTTTGATGGATTTTGGTCATTTTTGGGAGATATGGAGCCCTTTTTTAGGCCAGATCTTGGAAGGAAGTTGGGAGGTTGTTTTCAACTTCAAACCTATATAAAACAGAGGTTCTTGGAAGCCTAAGAGAATTTCATAAGGGGAGAATTTCTATAGAATTGTGAAGCCAAATTCATTTTTATGCAGGGAAGCCATTGAGGAGAGGAACTTTGCGGGCCAATTTCGAGAGCTTTGCTCAACCGTTTTCAGTGCCGTTAGTTGTGTTGGATTTTTGAGGTTGAGAAAAACACAACTAGATCAGTTTGTAATCCATTTGACACCTCTTGGATGTAAGTTTTAATCTTTGAAGAGAAATAATAAATCCTCAGCCACTGAGACAAAGGCCCAGAGACGTAGGCAATATTGCCGAACTCCGTTAACAACTTTGCTGTTATGGTTTGTTGATTATTTGTGCTTACTTTTAGATCTACATTTCTTATTATGGATTCCATGTTATATCATTAATTCTTCCTCTTTCAATTCCTAAATGGTTAATGAACTCATGCTTTAAAAACTTAACCATAGTCTTAAAATATCTTTTCAGATCAAGTGGTATCAGAGCACATTGACGGTTCGTTTTTGAGTTTGCATGATTACCAGGGAAAAATGGAATCTGGTGAAGGTGAGCTTGTTGAAGAGAATACTGAGATTGGATCGAGAAAGAGGACTTCTCAAAGTGAGAAGATGTCATTGGAAGAGGGAATTTATCATAACGAGATAGATTTTCAAAAGAGATTATTTTCCATGCCGAAGATGGTAAAGGTTTTATATGATGATTACATGGAGTGTGTTAGCAACAATTCTTGTCTTGGGCCCGAGAGCATCCAGAGCTGCAGGTTGCATGAAGAACGCCCAAGCGTAGCACGTAAAGCCCCATTTCAGGTTAAAAATCAAGTGAGAGGGCAAAATTACGTTGTCAACGGCCCAGATTCATCTATAAAAGCAGATCGACGGATGGCGGGAAATCACGGTTAACAGAGTTGCACCAGGATTAGCACGATAGGTAGCGTCTATATTGCATGCAAGAAAGGATATCAATCATCCATTCAAAGGATGCATGGCACAAGATCTAGTCACGTCGGCATTTCGGCATTCGAGAGTTTGAAGGGTGAGGGTTTCATGTCTTTCTACATCTCGAAACCCCGAACCCCGAAACGCCGATAAGCACCTTTGAAGCTAAGCCCATGGTCCTAGCACCTGATAACGTCAAGCGAGCCTGATAATGGAGGCAGCCCTCTTCTAACATCAAGTGCCATCTCGACGGTTCCTCTGGAGGACACGCGACGTACATCCGTGCTTTCTTGGTTTGGTCAATCAGGATTTTGAGAAACGTTGCATCGTGAACCCCCGGTGCCAGAAATCTTGAAAGAATCGGGACCGTCCATCTGAAGAACACACGGCGCAATAGTTGAGCCACGAGTGGGGCCCTTTAGGATTTTCATGTTGAAAGCGCCGATGTCATCTCAGTCGTTCATCCATCAGCAAGGCTTGGGAAAATTTAATTTAAAGAGGGCATAGATCTGGACGGTCGTAATCCAGGCACTCTAATTCACGGATGAGGTTCCATTCCGCACCCCCTCCATCATTCTGGATTTAACAAGAGGGGGGGGGGGGTCTGGAATCAGAGATAATGTATGCGCGCATCTGGATGGCCCAAGTCTCGGCGTTTAGATATACGGTCTGTATTGGATTTCAGACCCCCCCATCGGTTCTACCTTTAATGGAGGGGGGGTTCGAAATGGAATTTCACTCTAGCAAGCCCCCTATCTGTATGTGGCATGAATATACTGGTCCTAACTCCTCACCGCCTGCCATGTGTCCCTTTCGCCCAGTCACCTCTACCTCAGCACCTCCCTCCATTCGTTGTCTCCTGTCCCTTCACCATACCATACCGACACCTACAACATCCTCGTCGAGTATACCACATCTTCCACCTCTCATCCCGTGAGCCGTTCTGCTGGTCCAGGTGGCCCCTCGAAAAGACCTCCACGTCCCCAAAAGGTAGAGTTGACCAGATCCGTTCCTGATCCTAAGATGGCAGTTATTGCAGTTGTTGTAGGTGGTTAGACATCGAATCTGCCATAAAGGGAAAGTCCGACGATGAATTAAAATCACGTCGACTCACCTGCAGAAGGACAATCCGAAATATTATGGCGTCTTTCATAGGCGCACGATCATCCTAAGTATGCATAGGCAGGCTGTCAGAAGCCAGGCAGACACAATTCTTTAATGGAGCGTCTCATTTTTGCTGCTGTTGTTATTTTTGAGTATATGTAGGCGTTTTCGCCATTTTTGAAAGGGATCGATGGTTGAGCGAGGCTCCCAGTTATGCAGGGACTCTTGAGACTTATTGCCTTATGGATGCCAGTTTCTTTCACATCTTTGTTTACACTATGTTAGAGCAGCTCGAAATTGGAGAATCCAGTCGAGTTGTAACTGCTATAGGGTGATGTAGATTGGATCACTGTAATAGTTGCATTGTTTCTAATCGGTCCTTGTGATTTTCTTAGCGCTGAGCGACTTGGAATTGGAGAATCCAGTCGAGTCCCCCTTTTAGTTTCTTGAGACCCTGAACCAAGAGGATCTTGCATTCAGAGTCTTTCTTCTGCAAAATGATGAAAACCCTATTGCCCGAGGTAGTTTGCTCACTCTTCTTACCAAGTCTTCCACCTGCTCATCTTTTAATCAGCTCACTGATTGAAGTTAGAACAAGACCTCCTTTGTTCCTTACATACCAAACTTAGTTCCCGATTTAGAGCGATATCTGCTCGAGTCTCTACCCATTCGATCACCCATTAAAACTATCGTGAAATAAAAACTAATGGGCGTTGGGCTCTACTCCTGCAAGCAATCCAGGAGCGACTTTTGACGCTAACATTTCTGGCGCCCTTGCCGGGGACGATGTTTAAGATTTTCCCTGGGTAGAATGAAATTGAGCCTCTGATTCTGAAGGTGCATTAGACATCAGAGCCCTTCAAGATTTCTACTGTGCACCTGGCGACTCCACTGTGGCGACTCCATTGTTTCCACTTCACTGTTTTAGCTGTAGCTATTGTTAGCACACCTGAAAGATGACCCTAAGGAGATTTCTCAAGAAGGTTTCAGCAACTTCTTTCTTAGCCTGAGAAGCTTCCTGGGGTAACAACAAAGTTAAGATTTGGCCTTTGATGGTGAACACGGACCAAACACATTCGAAGATGTAAATCTTTCAGCTGGCGACTCCATGATTCAAGGATCAATCAACGACTCCACTAGTTCGATATGGAGAAAATATTAGCTAAAAGGTTTTCTTTCTGTGACTTTTCCCAGATAGTTGGTTTTCCTAATACACTTCCTGATAGAGACATATGGGAAAATTTCCTCCCTGAATTTCACGCAAATATTTGGGAGGTACCAGCTGAGAATTTACTAGACTTTCATGAGGTTATTCATCGACTTAGTATCATGCATGAAGATGTCCAGATTAATCTCTTCAGGTATTCATTGAAGGGAGCTACTCTTGAATGGTGTCGGTCTCTTCCCTCTACAAGCATCCGCTCTTTAACAGGTTTTCATACAACTTTCAATTCATTTTGTAAAGACTACTATCCAGCTGATTGTTTGTTTGAAAACTGTTGTGAGGAGTTTTCTTTGCTTCATGAAGCCTCTGCTGGCTCTGAAGACCATGTCCATGATAAAGCCTTTATTGTGGAGGAAAGCATTTACCATGAAAAAATAGAGGTGTTGAATGATATTAATTGTGTTATCCCTAGAATGGAAGCATCTGATATTATTTCATATGCACCTGTTCTTTTAGATGTTCATAATGATCAACATGCCTCTTGTGAAAATTATGAGTTTATAGAGCAGATGTGGTCTATAGTAGATGGCTTACTTGGGTATCGGGTTGAAGTAGATGTTCCTAGCAGCCCTGCTTATGACGACGAAGACCTCCCTGTTTTTAAAGAGGGGATGGTTGTGGAGAAGGATTTTTCTCTTTTCCTTCAAGGGGTTTCTCACGATATATTTTTTCCTGGGAATAAAGAGAAAAATATTATGTGTGAGCAGCCAGAACCAGTAGGTCCCACTATCCCTAAAATATAAATTTTTGACGGGATCACTGTTCTAGAGGAGGATCATATCAATGAAGGACAACCCCTTTTTGATGTATATTATAGTGATGATGAGCAACAAGCTTGTCCTACATTTGATCACTATAGAGATACTGAAGAGCTAGTCAGCAAGAAGAACCACCCCATGGTCCCTATTTATGATGAATACGAATCAGACCTAGGGGAGAGCCAAGAAGAAGAGTAGAAAGAACTAGTGGAACACGTGACTTCCTGCCTGGAGCCTGCCCATTCACCTATGCAGACTCATGAAGTTCATCCCTGTAGGAGTAGCTGTGGAGAAGAGCAGGCCTACTGCTACCCTTTTCACAGGGTTTGCCACTCATTCTATGATCCTGTCGGAGAGTACATGGAGTGGCATGTCCTTTATGCCTTGGAGCCGCCCTATTCCATATCAAATTCACCCTGTGAGGAGAAGTTGAAGAGTGTAGTCATTCTGCTGTCACGGTTACATCATCTACTCGTGATCATCGACAGAAAGAAAGAGATTCCCTTCAGGAAATTACTTGATTGGCTATGGTGGAAGTCTGCTTTCACCTAGCCCCATGTAAAGTGT
Organism: Picea engelmannii; assembly: GCA_009831015.1. Lineage (NCBI taxonomy): Eukaryota > Viridiplantae > Streptophyta > Pinopsida > Pinales > Pinaceae > Picea > Picea engelmannii. The sequence goes on from ML801768.1 coordinate 187,441, forward strand.
TTTATTAGTTTAGGATTGTATATAAATAAGCTCCTTTGAGCATGTATCTTTATTTTGTTGCTTTTATTTTTCGGTCTGTATTTTCAGCAACGGGATGTTTTGAGCCTGACTCCATAGCCCAACAACAAGGCACTGAAGCTGCGGAATGAGTTCTTAGAGCATCACAGGGATGACTCTATCACCCATGGAGCCTAATGTTAGCAAAAATTCTTGTCTTGGGCCCGAGAGCATCTAGAGCTGCAGGTTGCACGAAGAACTCCCAAGCGTAGCATGTAAAGCCCCATTTCAGGCTAAAAATCAAGTGAGTGGGCAAAATTACGTTCTATAAAAGAAGATCGACAGATGACGGAAAATCACGGTTAGCAGAGTTTCACCGGGATTAGCGCGATGGGTAGAGTCTATATTGCATGCAAAAAAGGATATCAATCGTCCATCCAAAGGACGTGTGGCACAAGATCTAGTCATGCCGGCATTTCGGCATTCGGGAGTTCGAAGGGTGAGGGTTTCACGTCTTTCTACATCTCAAAACCCTGAACCTTGAAACGCCGATAAGTGCCTTTGAAGCTAAGCCAATGGTCCTAGCACCCGGTCATGTCAAGAGAGCCTGATAATGGAGGCAGCCCTCTTCTAACATCAAATGCCATCTCGACAGTTCCTCTGGAGGACACACGACGTACATCCATGCTTTCGTGGTTTGGTCAATCAGGATTTTGAGAAACGTTGCATCGTGAACCCCCGGTGCCAGAAATCCCAAAAGAATCGGGACCATCCATCTGAAGGAAACCCGGTGAAATAGTTGAGCCATGAGTGGGGCCCTTCAGGATTTTCATGTTGAAAGCGCCGAGGTCATCTCAGCTGTTCATCCATCAGCAAGGCTCGGGAAAATTTAATTTAAAGAGGGCGTATATCTGGACGGTCGTAATCCAGGCACTCAAATTCATGGATGAGGTTCCATTCCGCACCCCCTTCATCATTCTGGCTTTAACGAGAGGGGGGGGCATCCAAAATCGGAGATAATGTATGCACACATCTGGACGGCCCAAGTCTCGGCGTTTAGATCTACGGTCTGTATTGGATTTCGGACCCCCCCATCGGTTCTGCCTTTAATGGAGGGGGGGGGGGTTTAGAATGGAATTTCACTCTAGCGGCCCCCCTATCTGTACGTGGCATGAATATACTGGTCCTAAGTCCTCACCGCCTACCATGTGTCCCTTTTGCCCAGTCACCTCTACCTCAACACCTCCCTCCATTCGTTGTCTTCTGTGCCTTCACCATACCATACCGACACCTACAACATCCTCTTCGAGTATGCCACATCTTCCACCTCTCATCCTGTGAGCCATTCTACTGGTTCAGGTGGCCCCTCGAAAAGACCTCCACATCCCCAAAAGGTAAAGTTGACCAGAGCCATTTCTGATCCCAAGATGGCAGTTCTTGCAGTTGTTGTAGGTGGTTAGACATCGCCTCTGCCATAAAGGGAAAGTCCGATGACGAATTAAAAGCACGTCGACTCACCTGCAGAAGGAAAATCTGAAATCTGATGGCGTCTGTCATAGGCGCACGATCATCCTGAGTCTTCATAGGAAGGCTGTCGAAAGCCAGGTAGACGCAATTATTTAATGCAACATCTCGTTTTTGTTGCTGTTGTTATTTTTGAGTATATGTAGGCATTTTTGCCATTTTTGAAAGGGATCGATGGTTGAGCGAGGCTCCAGGTTGTAAAGATTTAATGAAGCACTTTTATTCTGGTTATGCAAGGACTCTTGAGACTTCTTGACTTATGGATGTCAGTTTCTTTCACATCTTTGTTTACACTGTGTTAGAGCAGCCCGGAATTGGAGAATTCAGTCGAGTTGTAACTATTATAGGATGATGTAGATTGGATCACTGTAACAGTTGCATTGTTTCTAATCGATCCTTGTGATTTTCTTAGCGCTGAGCGACTTGGAATTGGAGAATCTAGTCGATTCCCCCTTTTAGTTTCTTGAGACCCTGAATCAAGAGGATCTTGCATTCAGAGTCTTTCTTCTGCAAACTGCTGAAAACCCTGTTGCCCGAGGTAGTTTGCTCACTCTTCTTACCAAGTCTTCCACCTGCTCATCTTTTAATGAGCTCATTGACTGAAGTTAGATCAAGACCTCCTTTGTTCCTTACATACCAGACTCAGTTCCTGAGTTAGAAAGATATCTGCCCGAGTCTCTACCCATTTGATCACCCATTAAAACTATCATGACATAAAAACTGATGGGCGTTGGGCTCTACTCCTGCAAGCAATCCAGGAGTGACTTTTGATGCTAACAGAGTGGAAAAGACCGATTCTTGGTGAATATTTAAAGGCAAAAAGTGAAGAAGGAGAGGATCCTCCTAAACCTCCTCCTTCACCTCCTTCTTCTCCATCCTCTTCTTCTTCTTCAAGTACAAGTTCCAATTCCACCGCAAGAAAACATTCCCAAAAACATAAACATGATATGCCTTTACTTAAACTTGATGTGAAGTTTGAATTACCCATGTATGATGGTGAAGTCAATGCAGAGAGGCTTGATAACTGGGTCAGATAGATGGAAGTTTATTGCAGTGTGAAAAAAATAAAGGATGAGGCAACTCAAATCAAATTGGCCTCGCTTCGACTTGCAGGCAAAACACTCATCTGGTGGCAAAGAAAGTTGCAAAATGGCACACAACAAGTGGGTAATGTATTTCCATCATGGCAAGGTTTTGTTTCTGTACTTATAATTGTTTTTTATCCTTTGGGTTATAAAGAGAAGGATTTAATTGAATGGCAAGGTCTTAAACTAAGAAAGGGACAAATGGTGCAAGAATACATAGATGGATTTCGTAAGATGGCATTAATGTTAGACATTCCATTACATACCCAAGAAACTCTTATGAAATATATAGGAGGTTTACCTGCACATATTCCTAACACTTCATTTATGTTTGGACCTACTAATCTTGATGAGGTTTATGTTCAAGCAACACACATTGAGGCAAGGAAAACAAGAGTTGGTATATCAGGGGAATCGTCTTCAAGAAAAGAGGACAAAAGGAAGGGGAATGGAAAGAAAACAAATTCAATGAAAAGAAGGGAAGAGAATCTCTGTTGCAAGCATTGCAAGAAAGAAGGGCATGATGATGACCATTTCTGGAAATTGCATCCCGAGAAGAGACTGAAGTGGTTCAAAGAAAGGAAAGGGAGGCAAACAGTTGCAACAACAGCACGACCAAAAAAATTGGGATTTGATTCGGGTGATGAGTCTAAAATCACAACAGTTGGTTTGACAGGTAAAATTGGTGATGGATATGATTCTAGAAGTAAATTGTTTCACATAAGGGTCATAATGAAGCATACTAAGTTCGACACATTGATAGAATGTGGATCTTAATATAACTTGATTTTAGAGGAAGTGGTTAAACAACTGGGATTAAACACTCATGTGCATCATAAACCTTACTCACTTAAATGGATAATCAACAATCATAAATTGCACATAACAAAGCAATGCACTTTAAAGTTTGCAATTTCATCAAATTTTGTGGATGAGGTAATGTGTGATGTGGTGCCACTTAATGAATGTGGAATGGTCTTAGGAAGTCCTTATTTGTATGATCGCAAAGCAATATTCTACAAGGAACATAATCAATATCACTTAATCAAAGAAGGAAATGAATATGTTGTACATGCTCACCATTTAAAATAAAATCAATCTCTACAAACAATCGAACAATTAAGGAAGGAAGCTTATGAAAGCAACACACCTATAATTGTGCCAAATTAAGCAATTGATATTAAGCATGAACATGAGATGATTGTAGAATGGAAGTTCAATCATACTTTGCTTCAAGATAAGATAATGCCATGCAAGTACTACAAGCATATTATCTCATTTGTAGTCATATTTTTGATGTTGTCGTTGCTAATGTTTTCAACATGGATGGTAGTGGCTTCAATACAAGTGGCTAACAATATGTTGTTAGTTGTTATGGTTGTTTTGCAATTGATCTTGACGAGAAAGGTGCACAAGACAGAGTTTAAAGACATAGAACAAGTGGGGTGGCCTATCCCACACTTGATAACTGGTTAGTATCCTTTTGGAGGATCAAAAGGTCTTAGTGGAGAGGCATGATCCAAAATGGATCCAGGAAGGCCTAAAAATGAAAGTTCTCAGAATCAGACAAAACTGACACCATTGCATCCATCTCTTCACTTTGATTTCAACCATATGATGTTTTTCTCAAATGAACACTCTATGCGAAAGTTATCGCGTTCTGATCAAATTCCCAAACAAGCAAAAAGTCAACTGGTCAAAGTCAATGATGACATCAGCAGTATGACAGGTGGCATCAACATGATGTCATCATGATGATGTGTCATAAACAAGAGGTGACATGTGTCACTCAATTTCGACATCTTTGGGCTGAGTTGGCATTGTATGGACGGACACGTGGCGGTACAAATTGACACATGGCAGTGCGACAGGATGACGTGGTAGGTGACTGGACTGTACAGTGGAGGATGTGGAAGTATAGACTGACACATATTAGTACGACATACTGATGTGGTAGTGATACGTGGGAGGTGATTGGGTTGTATGACGATGACATGGCAGGCTGACTGTACGCAGACTGTGTTGTTGATTGTGCTGGTACGGGCCAATCACAGGGCGACACGTGGCCCAATCAGAGGGCACCACATGGCACCCCAAATTTTTCCAATAACAACTAGTTCAAAAATTTTAGGGTCCGAGAGTTTCTAACCTCCGACCTATATGGGTGCCGCAGACTAACAAACCTGGAGCTACCAACTCCGCTGTATGTGGTTCTTGTTATAGATTTGGCGCGATATGTTTTTGAACTTGAAGTTGGCGGGATCTCAGGATAAGCCTCGGTCGGTAGGGGGCATCCCCGACTGACCAGGGGTTGAATACTAGGGACCTAACCAACGTTGGGGCATGTGGGAGCCAGAGCCTTGGCCATATGTCCATTCAAACGATCAAGGGCCGAGTTTAGGGCGCTAAGGACCAGGAGTGCGCTAGCCCCATGATACATGGAACATCGCCATATGAATAGGGGCCCAAAATTTGGGGATTACACCCATAGTTTTCCCAATTTTCGGTTTTAAATGATACAATAAGATTTCTTTATGATTTTAAGCCTTTTTTTGATAGATTTTGGTCATTTTTGGGAGATCTGGAGCCCTTTTGGAGGCCATATCTTGGGAGGAAGTTGGGAGGTTGTTGCCAAATTCAAACCTATATAAACTAGAGGTTATTGGAATCCTTAGAGAAGTTTAGAAGGGGAGAAATTCTATACAATTGTGAATCCAAAGTCATTTTTATGCAGGGAAGCCATTGAGGAGAGGAACTTTGCGGACCAATTCTGGGAGCTTTGCTCAACCCTTTTTAGTGTTGTTAGTTGTGTTGGATTCTTGAGGTCGAGAAGAACACATCCAAACCAGTTTGTAATCCATTTGACACCTTTCTGATGTAATTTTGAATATTTGAAGATAAATAAGAAAGCCTCACCCACTGATACAAAGGCCTAGAGATGTAGGCAATCTTGCCAAACTCCGTTAACAACTTTGTTGTTATGGTTTGCTGATTATTTGTGTTTAATTTCAGATCTACATTTCTTATTATGGTTGCCATGTTATATCATTAATTATTCCTCTTTCTTCAATTCTTAAATGGTTAATGAACTCATGCTTTAAAAACTTAACCATAGTCTTAAAAGATATTTTCATATAAGGAGGCCATGCCCGAGTGGATAAGTTAGTTTTGGAGGTATAAGTATTTTTGCAAATTTTTCTATGCTTAGATCACCTATCATTATATCATAAGTGGTGAGAAACTAGAGGCACCTAGGATATCCTTTCATATTCTCCAAGTGCAATAAGGGTCTCTTAGTACATGTCGGAATCAACACAATGGAAAGTACTAAAACCCTAGGTGGAGTACATTTAGTTGCATTGTGTAGGAATTATAGTCCGTGTAGGAATTTTGTGGACTAGTAGCATGAAACAAGGTTTCTAGTGACACAGTACACAAATTTGGAATGCAAACATTTCTATAGGAATTTTTTGGGGATGAAATAGGAAGTAGGGTTTTGAGGGTCTTGAGATCAAGGGAGTGTTAGGTGCTATAGCTCTCTGGTATGCATTCTAGCTGCAATAATAGTACTCAACCCAATTTCTCAAGGCACTAAGGAGGGTTGGTTGTACCCTTAGCCATACTACCCAATTACCTAAGTACTAGAGAGTAATCTTCCCAAGTACTATTCTTGGTGCCACTATAGTAGAAAGATGGTCGATCGACTTATATAAATCTAGTTTTAGGTAACCTAAGGGACTTCTAATATACCCTAAGTTACTTGGAAGTGAAACTTTGTAAATAAGTGTTGTCTGATGTGGTACTACTCGAAGGGGTACCAAAAAGGGTTACATGGGTGTAAAAACAAGTAAAACCTCTTGTATTTTATGTATGTATTATTCCCTTACCATATATTTACTAGATGAGAAAAATATCACTATGTTATTTATAGACGTTGGAATACATCTCTAGCCTAAAAACAATTCTCTAAAATATGTGCTCAAGGAAGTTTTATGATACCACTTGTGATGCTATTTATTATAAAATTCAAATATGCAGAGCATAAATAATATATTTTACCCATATTTGTTATAGAAATGACATATTGCAACCACAATAGCCAAGTGAAGAACCATAATACGAGAATATGTTATATCTTTATTGATGAGAGCAATGTTCACTTACCTCTTTAAGGGGGAAACCTCCAATTGAGAAGAACTCTAATTGCAATATATTTCACAAGGCATCTCATTACATTTATTCTACTTGTTTATATAGTTCTATCTACCTCTTAGGAACATTATAGGGAAGGAATTTTCTAGTAGTTGGAACCTTTTAGTAAGCCTTCTTACAATTATTGATTTCACACTACAACATGGACCTTATTTACTAGAGATTCCTCCATACATAGAAAAATATGTATGTTCTTAGGGGGTTAGGGTAGGATCCTAAGAATTCTAATGGAAGTTGGTGAACTATTATTTCTAGTCTATGTGCCTTTCCTTTGTTTTGTGTCAAACTAGTTCTTCATTGTGCTCCCATGGGACTAGATTAGGTCACATTTCATTTGCATTTTCCATTGCACAGTAGATTCATTTCATTTATTTCATTATAAAAAAGTACAAAAATGGTGTACCAAACCATAAATGATCAAGATCAAAGGACATATTAGTAACTAGACTAAATCTAGAGGTCTTTCCATTTCAACGTAAGAAGGTCTAATCAGATCCTTTTGCCAAATGGACCTTTGTAGTTAATTTGGGAAATTTTATTGTGTCAACAAATAGGCAAGACAAGGTTTTTAATCATTGTAATATCGTGTTAACCATGCCTTGAATGTACACTTGTAATTTGTTTTTCATCTTGGATTAGACATAATAAACTTTGGGTAGCTCTTTTCAAATATTTTTGCTAATACTTGGGTTGATGAATTAAATTATATAAAATGATATATTATATATTCTATTTCATAATGAATTATATTGGTATAATATATAAAATGAGATTCGATACACTGAGATATGGCTAGTGGCAATGAATCAATACTGACCAACTTACAAACTTGCAATTATGATGTTTCTCTGATTTCATTCATATTCACTATGGTCCATGGGGGATTTGTTTGTGAACTAATATTATATCACATGGGTTTGTATTGAGGTTTTTAAAATTTGTTAAAATGTAATTGGGTATTTTTGATGGTATTAAGGGGGTGAGGAGGGTTTTAAAATTAAACTAGGAGTATACATATTGTGGGGTTTCAACTAACTAAAATTTCGGGGAGAGGGAGGGTTGTCAAGTTACCAAAATTTTGCAATGAAAAGTTGAGTGGAGTTGGGAAACACTAAAATTGGAGAAGAGGAAATTCATCCAACTATGATGATCTAGGAGGATATTGGTGGCCACCCACCTCTTCCATTGAATCATCATGGTTCTCCATCTTGGCCAATTATGGTTCTCCATCTTGGTCATTTTTGTTATGATTTTTGGGTCCTAAACTTCCAGGGCCATTTTGAGGCCCTAAATAATATTTTTTGTACATTCAGGGCCCAAGGTGGCCATGACCTACCACGGCCTTGCAAAATTGTACGTCTCAGTTAGGTCTTTCCAATGAGATACCATGTGTCACAAACAAAGATTGTATGCAAAATTTGTGCCCTTGGGATGTTGGTGTATCAACTAACCGCCTCAGGGCCCACAAACCTTTTGGCACTTCGCCTCCTAGGGTTATGATTTTGGACCATTATGGTTCTTTATTTATGTTATAAGGCCATTATTTTGGACTCTTGTGATATATTTCCATGAATGAACATAACCAAAATCTCTTTCTATTCAGAGATAAGCTACCACCATTCTAGGTAATTTGTGTTCTACAATATTATGCTATTTTAATCATTAATAGAAGTTGGGTTTCATTGTATTTATGTGTTCTTTGCTACTGTTTTGTTTGTATCTAATTTATTTCTCAATATAATCAAGATCATTGGTATTAGAGTATCCTTCTCGTTATTTCTTAGTGCATGTCACCAACAAGGTTAGGTTATAGAGAGTTGGGTATTGAGCAAGTTTCACTTGGGGATGACGGCTCTCGCCAACCCAAGCAACCTCCCATGGTATAAGAAAATAGAGATGACAGATTAGGATATCCTTTAAAAAATTTTCTCGAGCAATCCCTCATGTGACAACAAAATGAGATGATGGAAAACGTCACCTAGATCCTTCAATGACTATCAAAAACAAGAGAGGCACCTTCAACAAGTAGTCATTTCAGAGGTGCGATGTAATACCCCAAGGACGTGCCCCAGTTATATTATGTATTGTAATCATGTTTATAGGCTGGTGAGCCAAGTGTATATAAGCTGGTGGGCTTATTTGTTATTTAGGTTAGAGAGCCTAGGTGTTAAAGGCCAGAAGCCTGATTTTTGTATATGTAATTATGTAGATCATTAATAAAATATAAAACATCGCTATGTGTCGACTGACTAAAAAGAAAGAGTGATGGGGGAATAAGCTTCCACAAGGATGGGTAAGGGAGGAGGCTAAGTGTGTGGGCCTAGGGGTTAATCTAGGGGGATTACCTCTAAAGGGGATAATCATTTATTGTTATTTCCTAAAAGGCTAAGGTGGTCAATTGACCAAGTGTTGTCCCAAGTTCCTGGGAATGGAATCTACGCAAAATGGAGTGCATGCAGCTCCAGGAAGATAGATGTTGACCTGGGTGCATGTAGTTAAAAGAAGATGAGTTGAGTCGTCTTGTGGGGGGTTCATCTGCTAGTTTCCCGATCTGTTGTCTGAACCGTGTTACCTCTGCATCTGATCTTTTGTATGCATACCTCATGCAGCTCTGAAACCCGAAATCATGAGGCCAACCTGTGATTGTTTCCCTAAGAGGCCGACACATCCTCAGTTTGTACCGTTTTACCTCTGCGTTGGACCTCTTCTTAACCACGCACATATGAGAAACCAGTCGGGAGGGAAGGGCCGACCTATGTGTCCTGTGAACATGAGTTTATCCACACTGCAAATCTAAGTTCGTGCTTAACCATTTGGGTTGATGTCTTCTATGAAACCCGAGCATCCTGATTATGTCTGTGTCATGTGTGTGTCATAGCTAGTGGCTATTGTGTCCACACAACTCCTAGAATGAGTGTGGCTTGTTTCCATATGTTCCTTGCTGAGCCTTGCAGTTGTCCTCCTTGTGTTGGAATGAAGATGAAGAAGCAGGTTGCCAGGCCTGTGTGCAACACTCTTTCCAGGTGAGAGAGGTGGTTGTGGTTGAAGAGGTTGGTTTTCAGGCTTGTGAGCAACTCTCTCCAAGTGAGAAAGTGTGCGGAGGAAGTGAGAACTCCTAGAAGGTGTGCTGTAGCTGCCACAGAGCTCAAAGAATTCCGGTCCAGCTTGTTGCTGAATCCCAAGGAAAGGGAAGTTTAGCAACTAAAGGACTGTCTTGGTGACAATGAAGGTGTATACTCCCGAGGTAGGACAAGCATGTGGGGAATGAGAGTCTATGAGTAGTGGGCATAAGTGGATCCTGGGAGAGAATCCATCCTCATAAACTGTGTGTCTTCCTGTTGACCTTGCCTAGCGTAGAATTCCCTTTCCTGGTGGAGCTTAGTCCCAGCTCGGGGTTGACCTATTGTTGAGAGTGATGAGCAACATGGTATATGGCTGGGAGGTTCATGGAAGGTCTGCACGTAGTTGGTGGAGTTACTACAGTTTCAAGGATAAGTATCATTATGTGTTTAGTTTCAATTAAAATACATGTCTGTGATGCTTGTAAAATTATCATGTATTCAATTGCAATGATATTTATTGTTAATTCTGTTTAAGTCTATATGATGGGAGTAACTCTATGTTACATGAGTTAATTTGATTTAATATGCATGTTATATATAAATTTATGGGAATGTTCCACGTAGTAGCATTGCCTGACAATGGGGTTGATGGTCGAGGATGTTACAAAATGGTATCAGAGCTTTAAAGGCTAAGTTAAGGTTGTGTTGGTAGAATTACCTGATCTTTGGAGGGTCGGGGATGTTACAAAATGGTATCAAAGCATGGTTACAACAATGAGCCTGGATGGGCCATTCTAGTGGAAGTTGAAGAAAAATTTTCGGAAAGAATTGTTGTCGAAGTAGACAAAATTCGAGTTCTAACACATGGTTTCAACGCTGAGCCTAGATGGGATGGATAAGTGGTCATTGAACCTGAGTTTTAAGGTGGAAATTGTGTCTGGAGAAACCGATTTCGAACCTCAGGATGTTCCTGAGTGCCAAAAGGTTAAGTTGGATGTGTTAAGAAGCTCAGGAGGAGTAGCAGTATCATAAAATCATGACATAGGTGGTGTTGGACCACAAATTAATGTGTGAACTGGTGAGGTAATGAATAAGTTTCAATTGTTTCTTTCATGTGAGTTGTGAGTGCAAGGAGTGCACATGAAGAACTCTGTGTTGAGTTTAGAGAGACATAGAGTCACTGATAACTTTGTAGGGATTTGCTAGGTGGACATTGAGCGAGTTCAAGTGTGCACAGAGAGAACTATTTGTCGAGTTTAGGGAGAAGAATATCAGAGGAAGATACTCACAAAGCTATAAAACCCTCTGTAAAAATGAGCTCTGTAAGGTGTGCATCGAGCAAGAGGAATGCTAGGAGGGCAAGAAGAATTTATTTTTAGGAAATCCTTCGTATCCAAGTTTGACGAAATCCCAGAAACAAAAGGAGTGCATGGGAAATCGAAATCCTCTAAGGATCAAGCTCATAAGGGACAACACTTTTCATAAGTGTAGACAAGACCTGATAGACAGACTCAAAGGGGGAGCAAAGGTCGAAGCCTTTGAATACTTAGAAAATCTTGTAAGTCAGAAGAGATCTGAGTTGTTGGAGGTAGATCTTGGTCGTCCGTTTAGAATAATCGTCAAGATCGTGAGATCAATAGTCACCTCACATTGGGAGGATAGAAGGTACTCGAGATTTATGAAGTCGAGGGCGTGCCGCAATCCATACCACGGTTTTGGAGAAAGGATGCATGTAGGCTCAAGGTGAATTGTGGGACAAAAAGTAGTTTGGTCTCAAACCACCTTTGAGTGTGCCCACAATTGCGTGTTTGCGTGAGGTCACTTCCCAAGGTCACCTCTAAGGAGGACCCTGGACCATTAGATCAGCATCCAATAGAAAAAAGGAAGCACAGAGGAGAGGAACCGATCCCATCTATTGGATCTGAGCACGAAGGACCAACAACCGTTGGATATGGAGGTAAGCACACGAGACTTAACCCTTGTGTGTGCAGGAGAGTGGACTTGTCAAAGTCTCGAAGTCCCAAAGTGATTTGGGACCGTCCATCATCAAGACTGATAGGTGGCGAAAGATACATAACTCCGTAGTGAACCACTTCAGAAATTTGTGTTTGGGGAAGATACGAAATCACTAAAGCCCGAAGTTCCGAATCCACTTATGAATGTTGTTTGTGCAGGAGGGTATGTGTCAACAGATTGTGAACTCTGGGTGATAAGAATCCAGAAGAATGCGAAGGACGAAAGTTTGAAAGCATTGAAGTCCCAAAGGAGATCTTGATCGTTGATCGAGAAGGCAGCCGAAGGACCATTAATCTGGTTGAAAAGACTAAAGTCCTGAAGCGGGAGCAAAGCCATCAATTTAGAAGGACACGTGGTAGACAATCTACCATTTCGAAGAAATCTCTCCGAAAGAAATGAGAGGTTGAGAACTGAAACTCCTGAAGGCCGGATTCGTGGATGAAATCGTAGCTGCATGTATGTAGTGATAGGTGTCAAGAGATCTTCCACTTCAGAAGATAGCTATTGAGGAGGGAGCGAGAGTTGAGAGTTGAAACTCCCGAATACCGGAAAGCAGGAATCAATCGTAGCCATTGGTTTGGAAGGGAGCTACACGCCGACAGATCATGGAGGTCTGAAAAAGCCTGTGAAATACAACAAAGGAGGATAGATAGGACTCGTTGATCATGGATCATCGCTGAAAGAGAGAGATTGACAGATGAGTTGGATTGTGGGGCCAAAAATTGCTCGGATGTTAAAAATATGAGAGCAGGCCACAATTTATACCACAATATCACCAAAGGCATACGTGGCAGCTAGAGGTGAATTGTGGGGTGAAAAGCGGGTTGGCCTAAAATCACTCTTGCCCATGCTCGAAATCACAAATTTCCATGAGGTCATAGCCCATGGTATTAAGAAGGAAAGGGCTAATGAAAAAGGGGCTAGCGCCTGAAACTTGGAGTTTTGGAAGTGCGCAGGAATAGCCCATGGGTCTGTCAGGACTTGCGCTTAAAGGAGAAAAGGGGGCCTATGTATAATTGTTTTGGGTTCAATAAGGAGCCCGAAGGGTCAATCTGAATCAAAAGGAAGAAATATCCTAGGCCTAAAGGTCGTGCAACCCCAAGGAGAGCAGGGGGGGGTATGCATCAATATGGATGCGTAATTTTTCATATGTACATGCTTGGATGTGCATATAACATGCTGGTGAACTTAGAATAGTCTGTTATTATGAAATAATGTTTGAGTATGACTAAAGGATGGATTATGTATTATGTGGATGTTTTTGTTGTGTATAATTTCCATTGAGGTGAAGACCCATGAGGATGGTAGTAATGGTGATCAACATGATGAAGGGGGAAGTCTGTGAGCTTCTACAAATATTAGTTGGTCAAACAACAACAAGTAGGTTGGTAACAACCAGGCATATATGCATTTAGTTTCTGTTGATGCATACATGTTGAAGGGGATCGAGGTAAGGATTCCCTTAGTTAATTTTCAGTATTTAAATTGATATGTAATGGCCGAAGGCCTAGAGTGTATAAGTGTTGTTTATGCTAGAATGTACTTAGATAAAATGTCAGTTGCATTTTATGCTGTTATTTGTTATGGGATCATAACTAGGTTAACTCATGAGACATACGCCTTATATAACAATGAATAACCATAGATCCATGAGTGACAACCCAAGAGGTTGGAGGTATCACTTGAATCTATGATGGTAAGGTAAAACAAGTTCAGTCCTAAAGAGTAACTGGATGTTGAAGAATCTAGAGTCTATAAAACAACTTGGTGTGGAATTTGATTCATCCAAGTACGAGATTGGGTTAGTTGGACCTAGGAAATTAACGAAAGGTGAAGGTTAATATAAGCTTAGTTTGGGACTATAAATGCAAAGGAAACCAAGAGTGATTTGGCTAGAAATTTCTCAGGACAAAAATAGTCATGTACAATGACTACAATGAGAGCACAACAAGATTCAGGAATCCGGAAAGAATTGAATACTTCTGGGATCAGAAAGAAAAATTTTTATAGGGAGAAAGAAGTTGCTGCAATTTCTATGGCAGAAAGTATGTCATGGCTTGTTGGGTCAATTAGAGGAAAGAATGCTTGCATGTTTTCAAGTGTTGTTGGTGATGTTGCTACGTAAGGAGGGAAGCAACAGAGAGCTAAAGTGTTGGTTATAAGTTTGATAAACAAAGCATGAAATATTCTATTGCTAACAAACTTTCAGGTAGTATATAATTTATTAATGGCAGTCATGCAGGTATGAGTTTTTATTACTCTTTTTGCATAATTACTGAAAGGAAATTTAGGTAAGAATTTCCTCATCCAGAGTCATTTTATAAAATCACATGATTATATTATTGAATGCATACCACTGGATGTGGTAAAGGATGGAGGCCTGTATTAATTCAAAGATTTTTATCTTATGAATGCACACACCAGCACAGTAGAATGTCATGTTAATTTGTTTATGGGGTAGTAACCAAAGAATTAAAGATAATAACTTGTTATAGGAATGAATTCCAGTAAGCTAGTCATGTATGAGACCAGGACCTGGTTGGATATGGAAAGGTTATGAATCAAACAGGTACTAAAAGTTTCCTACCTTTAAATAAAACTTGGACTGCAACCTTTTTTCTAACACTAATGAACACCACAAAATTATATCCTTGGTGTAGTGTTTGGGTCGAAATGGAAGGCATCTAATTAATTGGGAAGACAATAGGAAGTGTGTGGATAATGTGTCAACACATTTACCAGAATTCCAACTCATGGATGGTGAGATACATGACTGAGATAAAGAGCATTATGTAAATCAATGCAAGGGTGCACTGAATAAATAGGCATTGAGAGTTGTACTCATGTCTAGTAAGGGCCAGAGTTGCACTCATACATGATGGAATTGTATACTTAAATGCACTTTGCTGAATGCATTTTGTGAGTGCATGTATATATGCTTTTGGCATGGAAATAATTATACTAATGGCTGAAATGTTGCTAACTCATGAAGTTGAGAACATTTCATGAATTGTTAAACATTGCAACAAGAAATTTGCAAGCCAGGTAGTCATAGGAATAGAGACTACATAAAATTTTATGTTCAGAAAATTGAAATAATAAAATTGTTGTTATTAATTATGAACATGCATATGCATAGAATGATGAGTCATTCTATTTGGTTAAATTGTTTGGTAATTGTGATTGAATTGCTAGGTGCAAGCAATTCTAAGATCATTTCATAAGGTGTTGTACATGTTGAATTATGATGTATAGGAAATACTGACAATTGTTGGCAGTATAGAAGATGAAACCTTGCAGGAAAATGATATGCAGTTTGGTGCCAGTGGAAAACCACAAGGATGGATGCATTCATAATATGGAAACAACCAAGATGAATCATGAAATAGAATTTCATGTTTTGGGGATAAAAGTTGAATTCCCTTTCGAACTAATTGGAGTTCCTAAATGAATTCTTTTGTGTTCTCTCATGATAACTACATGTGGGTGATGCAGATGAGATGATGTTGATAAAATTTAGAATGTTGACTATAAAGAGTAGCTCGGGAAGATGCTGATTGGAGACCTTTGAGTACAGTTGGAACTCCTTGAGCCATGGTTCTCTAAGACTTCTGGTCTGGCCTGTTGCTGAAGCCCAAGGAAAGGGAGGTGTAATAGCCGATGGACTATGTGACGGTGAAGGTGTACACTCCTGGGGTGGGACAGGCATGTGAGGAAGGAGAGACCATTGGTTGGAGTGCTGCTGAGGTTTGGTACCTTGGTATATACCATGTTGATGTGGAAGGTCTTCTCAAATCAAAAGATAAGTACAATTCTCTATTTATTGTATGATGTGTATGTTTTATACATGTTATAATGTTATTCGAATTGTCTGTATATATATATATATATATTGCGTATACGCTTGCATTTCCTGCATCCATGACGGTACATAATGTGTTTCATATTTCATTTCTTAAGAAATATATATACCTGATGCTAATCATGTAATCGATTGGAATGTGATTCATGTGGAGCAAGAAGGTGTCTTGCAAGTGAATCTGGTGCGCATATTGGAATGGAAGAGAAAACAACTCCATAATTGATCCATAGGGATTTTAAAGGTCCAGTGGACCTAGTATGGTCCTGAGGACATGACATAGGAGAATGAGGATGCTATGCGGGCATAATACCCACATCTTTTTGAAGATTTTGGAAATCTTGTTGATGTTGTGTGAAAGTTTCACTGAGGACAGTGTAAAAATAAGGGGAGGGGATTGTAATACCCCAAGGACGTTCCCCAGTTATATTATGTATTGTAATCATGTTTATAGGCTAGTGAGCCAAGTGTATATAAGCTGGTGGGCTTATGTGTTATTTAAGCCGAAGAGTTTAGGTGTTAAAGGCTAGAAGCCTGATTTTTGTATATGTAATTATGTAGATCATTAATAAAATATAAAGCATCGTTGCATGTCGATCGACCATGAAGAAAGAGTGATGGGGGACTAAGATTCCACAAAGATGGGTAAGGGAGGAGGCTAAGTGTGTGGGCCTAGGGGATAATCTAGGGGGCTTACCTCTAAAGGGGATAATAATTTATTATTATTTCCTAAAAGGCTAAGGTGGTCAATTGACCAAGTGTTGTCCCAAGTTCCTGGGAAAGGAACATATGCAAAATGGAGTGCATGCAGCTCCAGGAAGATAGATGTTGACTTGGGTGCATGCAGTTAAAAGAGGATGAGTTGAGGCATGTTGTGGGGGGTTCATTCTACCAATTTCCCGATCTGTTGTTTGAAATATGTTACCTCTGCATCTGATCTTTGTATGCGTACCTCACACAACTCTGAAACCCAAAACTGTGAGGACAACTCGTGATGTTTTCCGTGAGAAGTCGAAACTTCCTCAGTCTGTACCATTTTACCTTTGCGTTGGACCTCTGCTTAACCAAGAAAATCTAAGAAACTAGTTGAGAGGGAAGGATGACCTATGTGTCCTGTGAACCTGATCTCATCCACACTGCAAATCTGAGTTCATGCTTAACCATTTGGGTTGCTGTCTTATGTGAAACCCGAGCATCCCGATTATGTCTGTGCCATGTGTGTGTCATAGCTGTTGGCTATTGTGGCCACACATTTCTTGGACTGAGTGTGGCTTGCTACCATCTATTCCTTACTAAGCCTTGCATTTTTCCTCCTTGTGCTGGAACAGAGCTGAAGAAGCAGGTTGTCAGGCCTGTGTGAAATACTCTCTCCAGGTGAGAGAGGTGGTTGTGGTTAAAGAGGCAGGTTGTTAGGCCTGTGAGTGACTCTCTCCAGGTGAGAAAGTGCACGGAGGAAGTGAGAATTACTGGAAGGGGTCCTGTAGCTTCCACAGAGCTCAGAGAAATCCAGTCTGGCCTGTTGCTGAAGCCTAAGGAAAGGGAGGTTTAGTAGTCAAAGGACTATCCTGGTGACAGTGAAGGTGTACACTCTTGGGGTGGGACATGCATGTGGGGAATGAGAGTCTATGAGAAGTGGGCATAAGTAGCTCGTGGGAGAGAATCCATCCTCATAAACTGTGTGTCTTCCTATTGACCTTGCCTAACCTAAGATTCCCTTGCCCGGTGGAGCTTAGTCCCAACTCGGGGGTGACCTACTACTGAGAGTGATGAGCAACGTGGTCTATGGCTGGGAGGTTCATGGAAGGTCTGCACAGAGTTGGTGGAGTTACTATAGTTTCAAAGATAAGTATCATTATGTGTTTAATTTCAATTAAAATACATGTCTGTGATGCTTGTAAAATTATCATGTATTCAGTTGCAATGATATTTATTGTTAATTATGTTTAAGTCTATATGATGGCAGTAACTCTATGTTAAATGAGTTAATTTGATTTAATATCCATGTTATATATAAATTTATGGGAATGTTTTGCGCATTAGCATTTCTCGACAGTGGGGTTGATGGTCGGGGACGTTACAAAATGGTATCAGATATTTAAAGACTAAGTTAAGGTTGTGTTGGTAGCATTACCCGGTCTTTGGAGGGCCGATGATGTTACATGCAACACCCTTTAAGGTACAAGTTAACTTTGATATCCCATTATTTGAAGGCCATATAAATGAATATGTTTTGGAGAAATGGTTGATTCTATTAGAATGGTATTAGTCTATCCAAAATTTTTCTGACATTGAAAATATCACTTTCACTCTCTTTAAATCCCCCCCCCCCCCAAATGTCAAATNTAAAAAATATGAGTCTATGGAATTAGAGATAGGACCCACTTGGGAGACCTTTGTTGATTCCATCAAGGAGGAGTTATACCTTGTTGAAAACTATCATGACCAATACATGAGATGGATGACTCTATGTCAAGAAAGAGACCAAATGGTGCTAAAGTACACTAACATATTTTGTACCTTATGCTCAAAGTTGGGTATCAAATACTTTGAGAGGAATGTAGTTCTAAATTACCATGGTGACCTACATAGGTACATCCAAATAGAGATGGATTTCTTGGACATATCCTCATTGGGAGTCACTTATCAATATACTGTCAAAATCAAGCATAAATATAAGCAGTGGGATAAGAGGGAGTTCAGGTTTGGAAATCCACAACAACTTAAGCATGGAAAAGGTGGCCCTAACTCACAAAAAAAGGGATAGGTGTTGGGTATGTGTTATATTCTTTGCACGAGTAGTAGTTTAAGGCTCATTTATAGATGACTTCTCGAGGAAAACTTGGATATATTTCCTCAGGAAGAAATCTAAAGTCTTTGACAGATTTAAAGAGTTTAAGGCTCTTGTTGAGAATCAAACAGAGAAACGAATTAAGGTGCTGAGGACAGATAATG
>ML801768.1:212602-229586 GCA_009831015.1 Picea engelmannii
TATCGCATCATATCCATCATCATCAATAACAATTAAACATTCATAGAATTTACATTCACATAGTAGATCGCATCATATCCATCATCATCAATAACATTTAAACATTCATAAAATTTACATTCTCACAATATATCGCATCATATTCATCATTATTCAAATACATTTGAACATTCGTAAAGGTTCATACATCTTAAAAGTTCAAGTGTATCATTTAAAAGTTTCACTGTGAATAGAAAATAAAGGTGTTTAGGCCTTAGGTAATCCTAGCTGTCTAAGTCAAAAGGTGGTGTTACATACACCCCACCTTCGAGAAACATATTCTCGAGGTGGTCAAAAAAATGAAGGATAATCTCGTCATAGTGTCTCGGTATCCTCCCAAGTAGTATATCCTGGACTATATTTGTCCCACTGGACCTTAACTTGGTCTACCAAACGGTTCCTGAGCTGTCGGAGTCTACGGTCCAATATGCGTAACGGTTCTGCCGTGAGGGTTCCCACATCCGATACCAACAATTCCTTCCAATTTAGTTTATGTGATTCATCAACAACATAATGACGTAGAACAGATACATGAAAAACATTATGAGTTTTATGCAAGTGGGGTGGCAGTACGAGACGATAGGCAATGGGTCCAATTTTCTCTTGGATTTTGAATGGTCCTATAAATCGAGGTGACAACTTTGTCCCCTTCCCAAACCGAATTGTACTCTTATTAGGTCTGATACGAATGAAAACTACTATACCCTGCCAAACTTATTGTTTATTTATATTTACTTATGTTGTTATGGATTTGTTGTACCTAAGTTTTCCATTACCATTAACCTGTTGTGGTTATTGTTGTTATAATACTACAATTTGCTGCAATAAATTCACATAGAATTAGAAACTTCCCATCTCCTTAGAATCATAATGGTGTCATTAGAGCCCCATTTAATAACATATTTCATATCAAAATATATATTTGATTGTGAGCACAGGAATTTCCATTTGGAATTGTTCCCAACAGTTAGAAATAGTTATAGGCGTAGATCTCGGAGTAAGAACTGCCGCTTGGAGGCCGTGGAGTGATGCAGGAGCATCGCCAACATCAAGCGAGCCAACACGGAGATACCAGACAGCTGGACAAGCACCAGCACAAATTTTGAAAATACCTTGAAGTTGTTGCGCGATCTTAAATGAGTCATTAAGATGAAGTGCACTTGTATAATGAAAATGGACCTTGAGCGCTTTGCTCTCATCCTTAGTAGATAGAAGGCATTTAAAGTAGTTAATGCGGGTAGATAGAATTTAATTCTAGATTACACTGTTTGAGAGCGCAAGAGGGAAATGGGATATAGACACCCTCATTGTGTATTGTAACATTATTATGAAGCATTGGAGCATAGAAGAGAAGCAGAGAGCTGTGTAAAGAACACCCATGTACAGATATTTGGATTAATAGAAAGAGGTTGATTCAAATTCATGGTTTTGTGTTTGTTCTCTGTGTATTTATGCTAAATGATATGCTCATGAATGTTTGCTTCTTGTTATACATTTGCTTTATATGCTGTGTATATGATTTCATGTCAGAGTTTGAAGTCTGAGAGGAAGATGGAATGAGTTTCAATTGTTTCTCTATCCGAGTAAGAATTCCTGCAAGGAGTGCAGTTGAAGTGTCCGCAAGGAGTGCGTCGACAAGAATTCAGGGTTGCGTCTCTGAAGCTCAGATAGTTTTACTTTTGTTCTCATTTCCTCAATAGTGCAGTTGAGAACAGGTGCTGTGCAAGGAGTGCACATGCCAAGCTAAGTTCAGGGTTGTGAACCTGAGTAAAATGTCGAGGGACTGTTGCTATAGGTGTGCGCAAGGTTGAAAGGATTCAACACCTGGAAGTGGTTGAATGTCTGCCGCAAGGAGTGCATGCAAAGTGTTCTGAAAGTTTTAGAGTTGGGAAAGCTGAGGAGGTATAGGATCTTCGAGAAATTCGCCAAGGAGAAGCACATGAAACTTGTGCCGCGGAGTGTTTAAGAAGGCATCGTAAGTTTGTGCGCAGGTGGATGAGTTCCGTGGAGGAACACCTGGTCATTCGCAGAAATCACCAAGGAAGGACGGACCGTCGGTATTCTCCGAGGAGGATTCACGACATCCCGTGGGCCGTTAGATCTCAGGAAGAAGCAGGGAGGTTACGGAAAGAAGTGTCGAAGGGGTCAAATTTCAGGAGGGGTAAAATTGTTGATCCGAGCCACAAGGGCCGTCGGATTTACCCGTGGATTTCCATATCGGGTTTTCGCGGGTGGTAGCTCTGTGAACTTGACAGTGGGAATTGAAAAATCGCGATACGCGATATCTCGACGGCTAATAGAATAGTGTGGGGCCACAAGGGTCAGTGAGGTGGACAGGTGGCATACCTTATCGGGGGTTTGTAGCAAGAAGTCCCGAAGCATTCACATTAGGATTTGCGATACCGTGAAGTCCAAAATGCTGATGGAATGAAGGACCGTTGAAAAGTCAAACTCACAAAGTGCATCGGAGTTTTGGCATATCGGGATTCGGGGTTCGGAAAAACAAGTTGCTGGACATTGCAAGTACCGAAATTGCGACAGAGAAAACCCCGATAGGAAAAGGTCAGCATTGACTGGTTGTCGGGTTTCGGGGATTCGAGAGCCCAATACTCGACCACTGAACTCGCCAAGTCGTGAAGTCCGATATCCCGATTGTAAAAAGGAGATACTGTGGAGGTTTGTTGTGGGTGCAGAATTCCCGATAGGGAATTAGAAGAGCCTTAGAGTTCTTCGGGCCAAGGAAGAAGGAAAGATACTGTAAGCACGCCGACCTTCTGACCTGCGGGTTGTGAGGTTACAGTGTCACCATCAGTTTGGTATCAGAGCACAAAAAGGTTCTTTTCTTTCTGTAGCAGAGAAGAGAGAGAATTATCCATGCCACCAAGGAGAAGGGATATGAAAACACCCGATCCACTAAAGGATAGGGAGATGTCGAGAAGAAGAGGCAGGCAAATGACAAATCCAACTATGGAGAGAGAGAGATGCGTGATCTACAAGCCAGACTCAAAGACATGGTGACAATGCAAAGATGTACAGCTAGTGCAGGGGATCTTAGTGATTCCGAGAGTGAAGTTGAAGCTGAATGTGAAGAGGAAGTTGCAGCCGAAGATACATCAAATGAACGTTTGATCAGAGCTATTGCCAGGATGGGTGCAAGAGAAAAGATGGACATTCCAGTTTATGAGGGAAACTTGGATGCAGAAGAGCTTCTAGACTGGATTAGATCTCTCGGCACATACTTCGACTATGAAGATGTCGAGGAGGACAAGAAAGTAAAGCATGCTATCACAAGATTGAAGGGACATGCAACATTGTGGTGGGATGAACTACAAGCTGACAGACACTGCAAGGGGAAGCAGAAGATCAAAAGCTGGGATAGAATGATCATAAAGATGAAAGCAAAATTCATCCCTAGGGACTATCAAATTACTCTGTTCAGGAGAATGCAGAACCTGAGACAGAAGCTAATGACAATGAAAGAATACACTGAGGAATTCTATAAACTGAACATCAGGGCAGGTCATCAGGAGAGCGATGATGAAAAGGTTTCCAGATATATGAATGGCATGAGATATGGAATCCAGGATGAGATGAGCATGGTAACCATACGAACAGTGGAAGATGCTTATCAGATGGCTCTGAAAGCAGAAGAGAAGCTAAGCCGAAAGCAGAGTCAGAGGGGCATAGGCAGAAGTCAGCCCAGAGGCAAATCAATTGCCCAGGATAAATATCAGAATCCCAATGAGGACTAGAAGAAACCTCAGACTCGAACTGAGAGAGGTGGAACCTCACAGAGAGGGAAACATAATGAGAAGAGAGGAGATTATGCTGACAATAACACTTTTCCTCATACTAGAGGTAGAGGAAGAGGAAGAGGGGGAGTAATAGCATGCTTCACATGTGGAAAGAATGGGTACAAGTCTTGCGAGTGTCCAGATAAAAAGAAGAAAATTGGGGAAGCTCACATCGTCGAAGCGTAGAGGCGGGATGTTGAGGCAGAAGACGTTGAAGGAGGAATATCACTGATGATGTGAAAAGTCCTTTTGACACCAGAGAAGGAGGTGGAAAGTTCAGTCCAAAGGACCAGACTTTTTAGTACTGCTTGCAAGACCAAGGACAGGGTATGCAAGGTCATCGGATGGTAACACATAAATCTCATTTCTACAGAGATGGTAGAGAAGCTGGAGCTGGAGACGACTGATCATCCAAGCCCATACAGAGTTTCGTGGCTACAAAATGGACACCAGGTAACTGTCACTAAACAATGCTTGGTTAAATTCAAGATAGGAGGATATAATGATAAGATATTGTGTCATGTCATTCCTGTGGATGTTTGTCATCTATTGCTGGGTAGACCATGGAAATATGAAAGAAATGTGATTCATGATGGGAGAATGAACACATATACCCTGGAGAAGAATGGGAGGACTCACATGTTTCTTCCGATCAAGGATAAGGATGTGAAGCCAGAAGTCAGCAACACAGTACTTCTCATGAGTGGGAAGGAACTTCTTACATAGGTTAAGAAGAAGGAGGATCCACAGTTTATTGTGGTCAAAAATCCTAGAATTGTGTTGACTAGCACAAGGGTAGATTATTTACCAGAAGAAGTTCAGGAATTGCTGGAAGAGTTCGTTGACATAATAGTGGACAAATTATCTTGTTCGTTGCCACCGATCAGGAGTGTGAGTCATCACATTGATCTCATACCAGGAGCCAGTTTTCCAAATAAATCCACGTACAGATTGATGCCACAGGAGAATGAATATATTAAGAGGCAAGTCCAGGATTTATTGGACAAAGGTTTAGTTAGGGAAAGCTTGAGTCCATGTGTTGTTCCAACAGTACTCAGTCCGAAGAAAGACAGAGGCTGGAGGATGTGTACTGACTCGAGAGTGATAAAAAAGATAACCATCAGGTATAGGTTTCCATTGCCGAGGATGGATGATCTGATGGATTGCTTGAGTGGAGCAAAGTATTTTTCAAATATTGATTTGAAAAGCGGTTATCACCAGATCCACATGAGAGAAGGTGACGAATGGAAGACAGCATTCAAAACCAACAAAGGGTTGTATGAATGGCTTGTTATGCCATTTGGCTTAACAAATGCACCAAGTACCTTCATGAGGTTGATGAACAAAGTCCTAATGGAATTCATCGGGAAATTTGTCATTGTGTATTTAGATGACATACTGGTTTTCAGTAAAACAGTGGCAGAGCATCTGAAGCATGTGGCTACAGTGATGTAGAAATTACAGCAGGAGAAGTTGTTGATAAACATGAAGAAATCCTCATTCATGAAGACAGAGCTCATTTACTTGGGGGTTGTTATGTTGTTAAATGAGTTGAGGATGGATCCAGATAAGGTAGAAGTGATCAAGAATTGGCCATCACCGAAGAATATTTTCGAGGTGAGAAGTTTTCACGGATTGGCTAGTTTCTACCGAAAGTTCATCAGAAATTTCAGTGAAATTAGCGCAGAAATGATGGAAACAGTGAAGAAAAGACACAAGTATTTTCACTAGACTGAAGAAGATGAAAAGAGTTTTAATCTATTGAAGAGGAAGATCACGGAACAACCAATTTTGGTGTTGTCGGATTTCCAGAAGACATTTCAAGTGAAATGCGATGCAAGCGGATTTGCAATCGGGGCAGTCTTAAGTCAGGAAGACAGACCGATAGCATACTTCAGTGAGAAGGTGAATAAGGCGAAAGTGAAGTACTCCACTTACGATAAGGAGTTTTATGCTATCATTCAGGCATTAAAGAAATGGAGGCATTACTTGATCCCGAAAGAATTTGTCTTAAATAGTGATAATCATGCACTGCAATTTGTGACTCAACAAGAAAAGTTGAATCAGAAACATGTCAAATGGGTTGAGTATATGCAGAATTTCACTTTTGTGATATAGCATATTTCTCGTACTACTAACAAAGTGGCTGATGCTTTGAGCATGAACTGTTTGCTGTTGCAGGAATTCAAAGTCAAAACGTTGGGTTTTGATAATCTCAGGGACATGTATGCTGATGATCCAGATTTTAAGGAGGCGTACGAAGTAGCTGAGAATCCAATTCTCAGGAATAGAAGCCAAAGGATAGACTACATGATCTAGGAATGATTACTATTTAGAGGCAATCAACTATGTATTACAAAATGCTCCATGAGGGAGAACTTATTGAAGGAGAAACATAGTGGAGGATTGGCAGGACACTTTGGTCACGACAAGATGTTCGCAAAGCTGAATGAGTCATATTTTTGGCTAGGAATGCGAGCAGACGTCAAGAGATTCATATATAGATGCAGAATTTGCCAGCATTCGAAGGGAAGGAAGCAGAATGCGGGATTTTATCAACCGTTTCCCATACCAGAGCGGCCGTGGGATGCAATCAACATGGATTTTGTATTGGGGTTGCCAAGAACACAAAGAGGTTGTGATTCAATCTTTGTGGTGGTGGATAGATTTTCCAAGATGGCACACTTCATTCCATGTCAAAAAACCAGTGACACAACTCATATTGCGAATCTGTTTTTCAAAGAGGTCATTTGACTTCATGGCTTACCGAGAAGTATAGTTTCGGATTGAGATACAAAATTCATAGGGCATTTTTGGAGGACCTTATGGAAGAAGCTGGGAACTAACTTATCATTTAGTTCGGCTTATCATCCTCATATGGATGGACAGACATAAGTGGTGAACAGAAGTCTGGGAGACTTGCTGAGAAGCTTCGTGACAGAGCACCATAGCCAGTGGGACAACATATTACCACAGGCAGAGTTTGCGTATAACGACTCGGTTAACAGGAGCACGGGGCAGAGTCCATTTCAGATTGTCTATGGCATGCAACCGAGAGGAATTTCTGAATTGAGGGATTCAAAACAGACTATGACTAGGAGTGCTAGTGCAGAAGAATTCGTAGAGGCAATGAAGGAACTTCACAGTCAGGTGAAGCAGCGACTGCTAAATTCAAGCCAGGAATACAAGCGTAGAGCAGATCAACATAAGAGACAACTTTAGTTTGAGGTTGGTGACTTGGTTCTGGCACATTTGAGGAAAGAAAGGTTCCCGAGAGGAACATATAACAAGCTGAAGATGAAGAAGATTGGGCCATGTAGGGTCTTGAAGAAATTTGGGGCGAATGCTTATGAGATTGAATTACCCAATGGGATCGGAATTTCTCTGATATTCAATATCTCGGATTTGTACCCATATAGAACTGAGGAGGCAAGGATAGAAAATGAGCAGCCAGTGATCCAGTGGACAAAGTAGATGCCAGTTACAGATAAGCCACAGATGGAGTGCATACTGGGCAAGAGAGTGAGTAAAAAGACCATGCGGAAAGAATACTTCGAGTATCTGGTCAAGTGGAAGAATCATCCAGATGAAGATGCCAGCTGGGAGAATGAAGCATAAATATAGAAGCATGGATAGACCATGCGTGAGCTCATGGATAGGAGCCCATGAAAGTTTTCAAGCGAGGGAGTATGATGCAGGAGCATCGCCAACATCAAGCGAGCCAGCGCGGAGATACAAGACAACTGGACAAGCACCAACACAAATTTTGAAAATACCTTGAAGTTGTTGCACGATCTTAAATGAGTCATTAAGATGAAGTGCACTTGTATAATGAAAATGGACCTTGAGCGCTTTGCTCTCGTCCTTAGTAGATAGAAGGCATTTAAAGTAGTTAATGCAGGTAGATAGAATTTAATTCTAGATTAGACTGTTTGAGAGTGCAAGAGGGAAACAGGATATAGACACCCTCATTGTGTATTGTAACATTATTATGAAGCATTGGAGCATAGAAGAGAAGCAGAGAGCTGTGTAAAGAACAACCATGTACAAATATTTGGATTAATAGAAAGAGGTTGATTCAAATTCATGGTTTTGTGTTTGTTCTCTGTGTATTTATGATGAATGATATGCTCATGAATGTTTTCTTATTTTTATACATTTTCTTTATATGTTGTGTATATGATTTCATGTCAGAGTTTGAAGTTTGAGAGGAAGATGGAATGAGTTTCAATTATTTCTCTATCTGAGTAAGAATTCTTGCAAGGAGTACAGTTGAAGTGTCCGCAAGGAGTGCGTCGACAAGAATTCAGGGTTGCGTCTCTGAAGCTCAGATAGTTTTACTTTTGTTCTCATTTCCTCAATAGTGCAGTTGAGCATAGGTGTCGTGCAAGGAGTGTGGAGGCCAAGCTAAGTTCAAGGTTGTGAACCTGAGTAAAACGTCAAGGGACTGCTACTGTAGGTGTGCGTAGGGTCGAAAGGATTCAACACGTGGAAGTGGTTGAATGTCTACCGCATGGAGTGCGTGCAAAGTGTTCTGAAAGGTTTAGAGTTGGGAAAGCTGAGGAGGTATAGGATCTTCGAGTAATTCGCCAAGGAGAAGCACAGGAAGCTTGTGCCGCAGAGTGTTTAAGAAGGCATCATAAGTTTGTGCATAGGTGGACGAGTTCCACGGAGGAACACTTGGTCATTCGTAGAAATCACCAAGGAAGGACAGACGGTCGGTATTCTCCGAGGAGGATTCACAACATCCCGTGGGCCGTTAGATCTCAGGAAGAAGCAGGGAGGTTATGGAAAGAAGTGTCGAAGGGGTCAAAGTTCAGGAGGGGTAAAATCGTTGATCCGAGCCACAAGGGCCGTTGGATTTACCCGTGGATTTCCATATCAGGTTTTCACAGGTGGTAGCTCCGTGAACTTGACAGCGGGAATCACGAAATCGCGATACGTGATATCCCGACAGCTAATAGAATAGTGTGGGGCCACAAGGGTTAGTGAGGTGGATAGGTGGCATACCTTATCGGGGTTTCACAGTGAGAGGTCTTGAAGCATTCATATCAGGATTCACGATACCGCGAAGTCCGAAATGCTGATGGAGTGAAGGACCGTTGAAAAGTCAAAATCGCGAAGTGCATCGGAGTTTCGGCATATCGGGATTTAGGGTTCAACAAAACAAGTTGCTGGACATTGCGAGTACCGAAATTGCGACAGAGAAAACCCCGATAGGAAAAGGTCAACGTTGACTGTTTTCAGGTTTCGGGGATTCGAGAGCCCAATACTCGACCACTGACTTCGCAAATTCGCGAAGTCCGATCTCCCAATTGTAAAAAGGAGATCCCGTGGAGGTTTGTTGTGGGTGCAAAATTCCCGATAGGGAATTAGAAGAGCCTTAGAGTTCTTCGGGCCGAGGAAGAAGGAAAGATCCTGTAAGCACACTTACCTTCCGACTTGCGGGTTATGAGGTTGCGGCGTCGCCATCATGGAGGAGATTTCTTTCAGATTGCTCGAACTTATATCTCTGAGCTTGGGTTTTCCAGCTGGTTATTTCAATTCCAAATTTGAGTAACCCACTTCTAGTCTGAGGTTGAATCATTATTCACCATGCCCTGTGTCGGAGCTGGCTTTGGGGCTGGGTTGCCACAAGGACTTGAGGAGCTTGCTTGTATTCGTGTGCCTGAGCGGGAAAATGCCTTTGACGCCTTGTTTAGACTAGTGTTTGTAGGTTCAAAGAATATGAATAATAGGAGAATATGAATAATAGTATTTTTGTTATTGTTATTGTTATTGAACAATATTCACACATAGGGATATATTTTATTTATTTATTTATTTCGGTATTATTTTTATTTTATTTCTTATAATAAATTATAAGCACAAGTAGAAAAGGAGGGATAGCTATATAGACTCTCGGACTAAGAGATAACACAATCTAGTTGGGAGATTAATGCTCAAATTATCATGTCAAATCATTTAGATTTAAAATTTGGGGCATTGAAATTTCTGGCAAAGATTTTCATGTTCTAAAATTTTGAAAATGTCTTAGATCTTTCCAAAATAATAACTTAATTAGATCTATCAATTATTTTTATAGTTATTTTTATATTTACTTTGGGAAGGCTCATAGGCTCTAAGAGTTAGAACCACAGCTTTGATACCATGTGTAAAGCCCTGTTTAGCAAAGCCTAATAAAATTCATAAATTTAAAACATAAAATTTCTTTCAACGTATAAGCAATTTATTTATTTAGCATATAAGAATAATCAAAAACATGATGGTAACCACCTAACACAGCGTAATAATGAAAATACATACCTCTGACTAATTCTATTTCTCCAATTCTGTCGGTCCAAGCTAAAGATGAAACTCTGACCAAGCTGCTCTGCCCAAACTCTGCCCAAAACTGAATCTTTCCTCCCTTCCAGCTAGGAACAGAGCCTATCCGGCTCCCTAGCTCTAGGATTCCGTGAGGATTCCTGGCCCCCGAGCCCAAAACTCCCAACAACCAATGCTCCCCTGTAACAACCCACCCTAACTCTAAACCAGAAAAAAATACAACCCAGAAAAATACAGTCCCTAATCTCAAATAATGCTTCCTTCCCCAAAATTCCAAAAGTGTCCCTTCTCGAATGCCTCTACCCTCTCATTTCCTCCTTCCCATTCACTGCCTCCTCCCTTCATTCAATGCTACCCACCTTATCCATCCATTTAATGCCTTATCCCTCCATTCAATGCCTTATCCCTCCATATGTTAAGTTTTCTATTAAATAAATTAAAAATTATTAAACTTTTAATTCGTTACCCAAACATTAAATGAGTTAATTAATTAATTAATCAACATATATTAAACAATAATTAATTAATTAATTAATATTATTAATAAATAATCATTATTTAACTAATAGACCTTAGGACAATTAATTAAACTTAATAACCCTTTAACAATTATTTAACTAGGGTTGTTACACAAAGGGGGGAGACAAATACAATTTTTCCTAGTCTGAATCACAATAGAAAGCATTCCAATATATGAAACACCACCTCTGTTCCACACTGGGCCTCACATTTCCAGATCTACAAATTTTGAGATTGAGACATATGCCTTTGACTATGCTATTGATGCCATCCTTGCTTAACAAGGACATCTAGTTGCCTATCATAGTGAAACATTGTCTGATGTTGTTCATAGGTATCCCACCTATGACGAAGAGATGTACTGCATTTTGTAGGCATGATGAAAGTGGAAGAATTACATTCTAGGAAAGGAAATGATCATCCACACTGATCATAAGCCTCTTCAATTCATGTAGACAAAGGGAAATCTAAAAAATGACTACCATCATAAATTTTCCACATGCTCACAACAATTCTGCCTGAATATTAAATACAAGAAGGACAGTTCCAACCCTGTTGTTGACTGCCTCAATCGGCCCCTAGTTGTGGCCCTCACCATAGTTCTTAACTCTTGTGGGCACAATACCAATGGGTGGCCACAATTATACAACATTGTCTTTGACTTCACTGCTACTTATCATACCCTAAGTGTCTGGAAAAAAGTTTCGGATTCCCTCCTCCATGATGCGCTCTTATGCTATCTCAACCATATTTGTGTTCCTTCAATTGAGCATGCAAAGCTAATTTGGGAGAAACATTATATTCAGGTGGAAGGGAACTTTGGTGTGGAGATGCAATGTCCCCAACCACCTAGGATGAGCCATGCCACACAAAACCTGACTTCTGTCAGAATTGAAAATTCAAATTTCTTTGAATTCTTCCCATTACGGATTTGATACAATTTAATTAATGAATGCCCTGCATATGAACACAAGTTTTCAATTCTATAACATACAATCCATGCATAAACATACATACAATTACAACATAATATAATTAAACATATGGTAAACATCATAAACCCATAAAATAAACTTATCTTTTAATTAAATCACTAGCTGATTGCATACCTCATACATTCCTCCAGCCATAGACTCTATTGTTCACATACTCTTAACAATAGGTCACCCTAATATGGGGCTATGGATCCACAAGAGAAAAGGATTCCTAATCTAGAATATGGTCTAACAGACAACGCAATAAAACTCAGGCCAAGGTGCCAACTCGAGCAACAATTCCCAGCTCACAACTTTTCATTCCCCACAACTTGCCCAACCCAAGGAAGTGTATCCCTTCTATGCTAAAAAATGATTTGATTGTCCCACTTCCCTTCCAGGGCTTCAAAAACAAGCTAACCAAGAAGTATTAGAGCTCCGTATCACTCAAAACATAAGGATACTCTAAGATATCAACACCCATTGGCCCAAAAATTCTCTCACCAAAAGAGAATGCTCCATAGGATTGAAAACCTATTTCTTCATCCCAAACCACCAAGGATTTACATGGTAACATTTAGCTTCCTAGATCCCTCCAAAAATGTACAGATGATGGTGTGATAGAGGGGATGATGGAACTAATGGAAATAATGAATGAGAATTACAATAATTCCCAACAATATATTTGCATTCTCTTAACTTGAAGCTTGTCACTTTATGAACTACCTTTGACTCCACTTGGTGACTCATTCCCAACCTTTAGGAACTTAGGATAAAATCATATCACACAACTTTTGACTTTAGGAATAATATTATAATATTTCCTTTGCTTAATCCCCCTTGAATTAGCCCCTCTTCCTAGAATCTTAGCCCCCTTTCCCTCTTTTGGAGTCTTAGCCCCCCATACTCTTTCATATGACTTGGTTTGCAGCAGTGATGTATTTATTAATATCATCGGGGTGATTACATATTACAATGATAGGATTCCTGAACTATTAGAATCAAGGCTCTCTAGCCTAATAATCACATAGGCACTTTGACCGTAAAACATATATACAAAGGTTCTCTGGCCTAAAACATCCTAGATCACCAACCTATAAATTATATGTACATTTTCAAAGTGGGGTTTGACCTATGGATGTTATAGAATATAACAATAGTAATACTTCAAGAGCATTTCTACTCGCCTAAGATTCAACATGATGTCGACCAATACTTCAAGTCATGCACTAGCTATTCCATCACTAAGCCATCCATCAAGAAGTAGGGCTTGTACAATCCTCTCCCTACACTAGATAGTCCCTGAGAGCTTGTTTCCATGGATTACATGTCAGGTTTATATCCACCAAACATGTTCATGATTGGTTTTTTTTGGTCATCGATTGATTCTCTAAGATGGCCATTTTGACATCCTGTAAAAAGAGTATCACAGTTAATGCCACTGCTAAACTCTTCTTTGTACATGTTTGGGTTCATTTTGGACTACCATAGACCATCATTTCAGATAGGGACAATAGGTTCCCGAACACCTTTTGGTCCATCCTATGGTATCTGATGGACACCAAGTTGACCAAATCAATTTCCTTTCATCCCAAAATAGATGGGAAAAAAGAGGTGGTCAACAATATGATTGTGCACATACTGCAAATGTACAACTCCAACCATCCACGTACATGGTATGAGAG
Source organism: Picea engelmannii (assembly GCA_009831015.1). Classification (NCBI taxonomy): domain Eukaryota; kingdom Viridiplantae; phylum Streptophyta; class Pinopsida; order Pinales; family Pinaceae; genus Picea; species Picea engelmannii. The sequence continues at coordinate 225,941 of ML801768.1, forward strand.
CATCCGATATGTTCAACATATCTATAGCAGTTCCCTCCAAATCTCTATTGGCCACAACCATTTTTAGGTGTTCTTGGGGTTCTAACCACTGACCCCCATTGTTGTAGCTCTACCTGTTCCAAATTTCTTGACAAAGTCCTCCTAGGCTCAGACTGAGGACGACAAAGGAGAAAAATTCATTGAATGGATCTAGCACCTCAAAAAATAGGTTCATGATATCTTGGAGAAGGCCAATGCCAAGTATAAGAAGCGACACAACCAACATCGGGTTCCTCACAAGTTTCAATTTGGTGACAAGGTGTGGTTGCATTTATAGAAAAATACTCAAATAGCCCCCACAAAAATCTCATACCACTTCGATAGGGGCCTTAAACGATCACCAAGGTTGTGGGTGACAATGCTTTCAAATTGAGTATTCCTCCTTTCCTTGGATTTCACCCAATATTTAATTTGGAGCTGATTTGACCATATTCCACCTCTATTGGACACCTTGAAGGTGGATGAGCAATCGATCCCTACAAAAGTCAATCCCAAATGCATTTCATAGTCTCCTGTGGATCAGATCATGGACACCAAAATGAAGGGAACTTGCCAACAAAACATAAAATTCTATTAGCTTCTTAAAGCAAGAAAACTATTTTAGTAATGAAAGTGTCTCACCAAGGTTCAGATTCAACAATTTTTTCCCCATCTCCCGAGGGAAATTTACACAATGGGGATCATTGCTTCCTAAATGGGGGGAGGACTGATCCAGGTGGATATTTCTCGCCATCCACCTCTTCCATTGACTCATTGAAATTATCCATCTTGGTCGATCATGGTTCTCCATCTTTGTTGTTTTTGTTATGATTTTTAGGTCCTAAACTTTCGAGGTTGTTTTGAGGCCCTAAACGATGTTTTTTGGACATTTAGGGGCTAAGCATGATAATGGCTTGACAAGAGTTGTACTTCTCATATAGATCTTTCCAATGATACACTGTGCTCCCCAAACAAAGATTGTATCCAAAAGTTGTACCCCCAGGAAGTTGGTATATCAACTAACCATCTGAGGGCCCACAAACCTTTTGGCACTTTTCCTTCTTGGGTCATGATTCTGGATTGTTAGGGTTCTTGATTTATGTTATAAGGCCATTCTTTTGGCCTCTTGTGATATCCTTCCGTGAATGAGTGTACCCGACATCTCTTTCTCTTCAAAGATAATCTACCACCATTCTAGTCAGTCTGTGTCCTACAATATTCTTCTATTTTATTCATTAATAGAAGTTGGGTTTCACTATATTTCTGTGTTCTCTGTTATAGTTTTGTTTATATCTCATTTAATTCTCAATATAATCTAGATCACCTAACCCTAAATATTTAATTGTTTCTGTGAGAAGGACAACCATCATTTTGGGGTTTTTATTAAAGGAGTTTTTAGCTAAAGGGCCTAGAATTTAAAGCTAGTATTTTCATGTTATTTAGAGCATGGGGCTTCACCTTGTTGACCAATATCTTATCACATTAATTCATAAAGGCGGGGGGGAAGGGCGGGCGGGGATTTAAAATTGTGATAAACAAAGTCAATGTATTATAGGTATTTTTTGGGGGGATGTAGGGTATAGGTGGATTTGTAGGTATTTCAGGTATACAAATGAGTATTTAGTAAAAGTATAAAGTTTCTTGATTAGAAATATGTATTGGGAGGGGGTTTCAGTAAAATGATTTTGGGATGTATTTATCAATATATATCGAAATGTATTTTGGGATGTATTTATCAATATATTTTCATTCTCTTAACTTGACACTTTTCACCTTATGAACTACCTTTGACTCCACTTGGTGACTCATTCCCAACCTTTAGGAACTTAGGATAAAATTATATCACACAAATTTTGACTTTAGGAATAATACTATAATATTCCCTTGGCTTAATCCCCCTTGACTTAGCCCCTCTTTCTAGAATCTTATCCCCCTTTCTCTCTTGTGGAGTTATAGCCCCACATACTCTTTCATCTAACCTGGTTTGCAACAATGATGTATTTATTAATATTATCGAGGTGATTACATATTATAATGATAGGCTTGTTGAAATTTTAGCATCTAGTCCTTCTGGCTTCATAATCACATAGGCACTCTAGCCTCAAAACATATATACAAAGGTTCTCTGGCCTAAAAAATCCTAGATCACCAGCCTATAAATCATATGTACATTTTCAAATTGGGGTTTGACGTAGGGGTATTATAGAATATGACAGTAGTAATACTTCAGAAGCATTTCTACTCACCCAAGATTCAACATGATGTCAACCAATACATCAAGTCATTCACTACCTATTCCATCACTAATCCATCCATCAAGAAGAAGGCCTTGTACACTCCTCTCCCTGCACCAGAAAATCCCTGAGATCCTATTTCCATGGATTACATGTCAGGTTTCTCTCCACCAAATATGTTCATGATTTGGTTTTTGTGGTCATCGATTGATTCTCTAAGATGGACATTTTCACATCCTATAAAAAGAGTATCATAGTTGAGGCCACTGCTAAACTCTTGTTTGTACATTTTTTGGTTCATTTTGGGATACCATAGACCATCATTTCAGATAGGGACAATAGGTTCCCTAACACCTTTTGGTCTAGCCCATGGTCTCTGATGGACAAAAAGTTGACCAAATCGATTTCCTTTCATTCCCAAATAGATGGAAAAATAAAGGTGGTCAACATGATGATTGTGCATATCTTGCACATGTACAACTCCAACCATCCATGTACATGGTATGAGAGCCTCCCATATGTTCAACATATCTATAACATAACACTCTAAAGCTATATTGGCCACAACCCTTTTCAGGTGTTCTTGGGGTTCTAACCACTGACCCCCATTGTTGTAGCTCTACCTGTTCCAACTTTCTTGACAGAGTCCTTCTAGGCTCAGACTAAGGCTGACAAAGGAGCCAAATTAATTGAATGTATCTAGTACCTCAAAAAATAGGTTCATGATATATTGGAGAAGGCCAATTCCAAGTATAAGAAGTGACACGACCAACATCAGGTTCCTCACAAGTTTCAATTTGTTGACAAGGTGTGGTTGCATTTATAGAAATAGATTCTCCTAGTCCCCACAAGAAGCTCCTACCACTTCAATATGTGTCTTACACCATCACCAAGGTTGTGCATGACAATGCTTTCAAATTGAGTATTCCTCCTTTCCTTGGATTTCACCCAATATCTAATTTGGAGATGATTTGACCATATTCCCACCTCTATTGGACACCTTGAAGGTGGATGAGCAATCAGTCCCTACAAAACTCAATCCCAAATGCATTGCACATGCTCCAGTGGATCGGATCATGGAAACCAAAATGAAGGGAACCTACCAACATAACATAAAACTCGATTAACTTCTTAAAGAAAGAAAACTACTTCAGAAAGGCAAGTGTCTCACCAAGGTTCAGGTTCAACAAATTTTTCCCCATCTCTCAAGGGAAATTTACACAATGGGGATCGTTGCTTCCTAAGGAGGGAGGAATGATCGAGGTGGATATCGGTGACCATACACCTCTTCGATTGACTCATTGTAATTCTCCATCTTGGTCAATCATGGTTCTCCATCTTGGTTTTTTTGTTATGATTTTCAGGTCCTAAACTTGAGGGGTTGTTTTGAGGCC